>JBCIKM010127819.1:2210-13952 GCA_039654465.1 Melibe viridis | reverse complement strand
GACAAAACTTGCTCTTGGTGTGTCTAAATTTTGCCCGCATCGACAGTAATACTCAGTTCCACTGAGTCAGTCGATATAATTGAAGAAGAAGAAGAAATTTATTCAGACACAAGCGACGAGTTACAACACGAAGTTGATCCCACTGTCAGTGCGTCTGCCTGTCTGAGAATGTCGACTCGTCGCTCCCGGTTCATTATCTTGCAATACTTGAAAACAACCCCGGAGCAGTTTACTTTTACAAAGGTAACTTATGGCAGGTACAAATAGAAAAATCAACTGAAGATACGCCAAGACCGCTTCCTCGTATCTCTCGTCTCAGTTGGTTCACGGATATGAAAGGCAAAATCATTAGAAATTAACTATAAATTATATTCTCAAAGTTTTCTCTGATATCAATTCGAAATTATTGAAAATCAATCAGTGCTGAGCTTTGAAGTTGTAAAACAAACCTGTAGGTTATCAAGCTACAGGTTCTGTTTACCATGTTAATCTACTGTAAATGGATTTCATATACCATGCTTGGCACTCGAACTCAATTTTTTTTTTAAATACGACTCATCCTACAATTTAGATAATCCATATTTTAAAACTGAAACCAAACTTATGTTATTCAAAAACTCTTTGAATGAGTAAAGACGCCAAATTGGTAATTTAATGTCCTCACGCTGAGGGCACGTTTCAAAACAAATCAAACTGTAGTTCAAGGGTCAAAGGTTGTTGCCCTTTTCCGGTGTGCCAAAGCTTCATTCGTGGACTGGGCCTAGGCCCACTCGAGAGAGATAGAGATAGGACTAAAATATCCCTGAGCACTCTTTCGGCTACTGCAATATTTCAAAGATATCAAATATCATGTAATCATGGTATGGTGAATTGGTGATATAAAATTGTACTCTGTGATAGGTTGCAGTAGCAAAGTTAGGTCATCCCGTTGTTGGTCTTGCTGCTTATTTCTTTTGAAATGATGGAAGAAACTAACGCACCATGTAAGTTGTCTTTAGAAAGAGGGAAAGAAAAACACTTTTCACCTTCAAAATTGTAATTGTTTTGTTAAATAAATCATTTTCTGTCCTTCCAGTTCTTATATTTATTTGCAATAAGGGTATGTTTCCTTTTTGTATATTTTTCCCATCATTATTCCTCTGCTAACGAACATGCTTTGAGTTTGTTTGGTGATAAAATGAGTTCATTTGGACTTAAGAATAGAGAAGGAGTTGGCACTTGAAATAACTGACAATAACACAAAATGGTATAAACACAATGCAAGATGAGTCAAAGCCACAAAAAGAATGTACATTCCTATGTACAAAAGGCTGTCTATTCACAGATGTTATTCTAAGAGGTTAGAAAATTCATCTCTTTATTAAATGAGACAGAAAGTGAAAATCGATCAATATTGAAGTGTTTTGTCACAAAATGTAAGTGAAAAGATCTTTTCTAAGTTTTCAAAATACTTTTATTTTACACTCATCGGTTAGTCAGTAGGTTACGGTGCTTTCGATTTTTACTAAGGATTAGAGGGAAAAGGGTTCTGCGAATAACCACTGCCAATACTTCTTCTTCTTCCATTCAACTGACTGACTCAGCTGTGAGGAGTATTACTGTCTGTGCACGTTTATTTTAAGTTTTTAGTAGGAGGGAGGTCTTACTGTAATGTAGTCTAGGCAGTTTTTAAATGAGTCAAGACTACTGCAATGCCTTCTCGGCTGGTATGCTATTCCACAGCCTCATTGTGCTAGGACAGAAGGAATGCTGGTGGCAGTCCAGATTTGATTGGGGGATTTGGAACAGTAGGTCATCCGATCGCCTGGTTCAAATCTTGTTGTTATTAGTACTGTATTGACTGATTGGGATGTCAGTCAAACTATGCACTCCTTTGTAGAAGTTTATGACTTTGGTCCTAGCCCTATGCTACACCTGCTGTACTGCCGCTGGTGAAAGTGAAGTCGTTGGTATTGAATCTTGCTGCATTCTTTTGTACTTTTGCAAGGCTTCCAATAGATTGTTTGAAGTATGGCTACAACACAGGGCAGCCATAGTGATTTATATGAATTTTCTTTGACACGTTTGGGACAATTTGTTAGGTTTCTTCGCTGAAAGGCTGGGGTGTAGTTTGCTTTTCAGCACACTGCTTTTGTCTGCTCTTTCTAGTTGACCTCATTGCCAATGACAACTCCCAGATATTTGGCGTTATCCATTTCATAAATGATGTAGATAATGTAAATGACATTAAAGCCAATATCCAGTTGTTTGCAGACGACACCATGCTGTGCCAGTTAATTTCCAATCCCAGAGAGCGCCGTAGTCTAAATGAAGACCTGACCCATTTACAACTCTGGGAGCAAAAATGGCAATTATGGAATAAAACGTATCAAAGTGCCTTGTCCTTTCTGTCACAACAAACAATACAATCTCTGCGCAATTATCACTCCATGGATAGCCATTACAACAAGTTAAGCCAACAAAATATCTCAGCATTCAAATTTCACACAAATCAAAATGGAATGACCACATTGCTTATATCACTGAAAAGGCAAATAAGACAAGCTCTTTTATAAGCGCAACTTTCAACCTACCTCCATCATTTGACTCGAGAGACTACTCGAGGACCATTATTCCCGGTCTCTCTTCACACCTGGATCCCATGTGTGTCCAACCAGTCTTGGTAGGACTGGGTGAAATTGTGAATCATTTCATAACCACCTGCGAGCCTCGTCATCTCGCATTCTAATACTGAGAGGCGTCTCAGTCTTCGACATTCAGAATAACAAATTGTACATGTGAATTTGGCGGCTGCATGGTCTATTCATCATTGCTCAGAGTTTCTTTCCACCTTTTTCAAAGCCCAGGAGTTCTGTCCCTTCCCAAGTTCTCCTCCCCTTGGCAGCCCTCGACAAATTCTCCCCCCTCCCTTCTTAGTGTAGGAAGTCTTCATGTGATGTTTAATAACTTTTGTGAAGTGCATAGTGTGACTCCCCGGCACCGGAGGCTTTTGTACTCAAACAAGAAGAAGAAAGAAGAAAAAAACAGAAGTAATGGCAGGGAGGAGACACCTTGAATCAAAGATTGTGAAAATAGTAATTGTATGAATACGGTGTCGAGAGGAGAACAAGACAAAGCCATAGAGAAATGTAAATAGATAAAGAAAAATAAATTGTCTAAAAAAATCGACCTGTGCGGCTGGGACTCGAACCATGGATCTCTGGATTGCCGGTCCAGTGTGCTAACAAAACCAGGAAGGTTGAATGTTTTCCTGGGAGGGATTTAAAACCAGGGCAGAAAAGACTTTTTTAATTCAAACAAGTGGTTAGTGAAGACTGAAATGCAAATCCCACAAGCGTTTTTCAGGAACGGCATTCAATGACTGGTTTAATATGAATTTTTGGATGTAATGGACTCATGAGTCAGTACATAGTTTTTGTTTATTTGAAATCATATGACTTAGACACTCACAAAGTTTCTTCAAATATCCCCTCATTCTGGCTCTAAATCTGTTGGGGGGGTTTTTCGGTAAAGTATTTATAATTTTTCCAACGTGAACATTTTTTTTCTAAAATTACAAGTTGCGATCAATCAATTTTGTGTCATCTGGTGTTGCATCCCCCGCTATTAAACAGGATTTACAGGTTATTGCTTGGATACATTATTTTCAGGGGCCTGTTACAGTAGTTTCTCAGTTGAGATAGATTGATTAGCCCTAAACACAATGCAACTGGTCATTACGCATGCGCAGAGAGGTCAGAATCAAAGTTCAAGTTGATATGCGAATAGATGTGACCTTCATAGAGAGTTCTATATTTAATTTTATCATTTCTGCTTTTCTGATTGGCTGGAATATGTGAGTCCAAACAAACAAACAAAATCTATACACGCTCATGAATCCAAATAGACAAAAATTCTATTCAGACCAGTTAGAATATACGCCGCCTTAACGATTGTCTCTGCGTCCAAAAAGATAAAAGGATTAGCTTTGAAAAAAGAAAGAGAGATGATGATTATCCTTAAATTATAAGACAGATCTGTTTTGTCATTCTTGAAAAGAGAGATTGAACCTAGTCATTTTTGAACGAGTAGGCATGTTATGCGTTACTTGCGAAGTGTGCCCCTAGAGCACAGCAGGAGAGGGATGCATGGTATTCATAAATGTTGTATATTTCCTTATATACACATTTATTCTCTGGATGCCTATGTCGATTGTTATTAAAACTAAATTGGAAATTAGATTGAACTCCTTTTATCTTTTAAATAATTCTTTCATCTTACTTTTTTCTGGGCTCCTCTATGACTCTAGTGTGCCATGGGGCCCTAAAAGCTCCAATAAACAAACAAACATCCTATTATCTTTATTCTTCGAGCGATTTTAATGTTTGGTTATAATCGTTTGTATTTATTCTTCATTTGGTTTTAATATATGCAGACCATAATCTTCTTTCAGTGGTCCTGGTGACAGGGGCGTCCGGCTTCCTGGGTGGCTATGTGGTGCGTGAGCTGATGGAGGCAGGGCACCGTGTGCGCGGCACGGTGCGAGATCTCAAGGATGAGGTCAAAGTGGGTCGCCTATGTGACCTTTGCCCCCAGGCCAAGTTCAAGTTGGAGGTGGTGGAGGCCGATCTGTGCAACCCCGGCAGCTGGGCCGAGTGAGTTGCAATAGTCTAGTCATGGTGGCTGATGATGAGGATTATCATGACGGTGATGATAATGATTATGATGACAGTCATGATGATGACGGCGATGACGATAATGATTATTGTTGGCAGTGACGATGATGATGATGATAATACAATGATGATGATTTGGATGTTAATGTCGATGACAGTCATGATTATTAAATTGATGTTGATGATGATAAAATGATGACAAAAATTATAATAAGCACATTTCTATAGCGCCAAAATCTTACATTAAGTGAACTCTATACACTTAACAATTTCAGAGAAAAAAAAATTACATGCACATCAATAAGTAAATTACTTTCTTTCTAGGGTAAAAGATGTCTTGAATGTACATATTTTTGTCTAAAAATGTCTTGTAGGGGGTGGGTTCCACAGTCTTTATGTTTGAAAACTATTGGTTCAAGTATGGGTTGGGGAGGGGTGAGGAGGAAGTTAAGTTTTAAAATATAGAATTTCGTTTACTGGTGGTACAATGATATAATGATTATTAGAGTTTGGGGGATGTGGCTGGGAAGGAGGGGGGAGGATCAAGAAACACCATTCAGTAGCTACTAGATTAGTCTAGACTACTAAAATGCATGTCATACGTATTGGAATGGCAATGTAACATGTACGGTTGATTGCGCATCGTCATATAATTGTCCAACTCCACTCAGGAGGCTGTGGGCACTTGACATGTATTTAGTGATAATAGCAACCACTTGTATCGACAGCGATAGCAAAAGCTGTGACTCTCTATATTTCCCTTTCTGGCTCTGTCTGTCTGTATCTCTCTCTCTCTCTCTCTCTCTCTTTTGCTCTCTGTCTATCTCTATCTCTCTGTTTCCTGCCCCCACAGCCCACCACCCAACCCCCTACTCTCCCTGTCCTGTTAATAATTATTAGTTCATTGCAGTACATACATACCTGTCTTGTTGCTACTGACATACTCATGGCTGGTCTCACTCCTTGCTTTATTCCAGAGCCGTGAAGGGCTGCACCTACGTGCACCATATTGCCTGCCCCATGCCTTTGGAGAGTCCAAAGGACGAGAACGATATTATCAAACCCTGCCTAGAGGGCACCACCAGTCTCCTGCAAGCCTGTAAGGACGCCAAGACAGTCAAGCGGTTCATTCTGACCGGCACTCTCTACGCAATTTCCAGTGAGTGGATTTGGTCACTTGTGTGTGTGGTCATCCATGGTCATCCGGGAAAAGTTAACCTGAAGTCGCTTGTACTTGAAAAGGGGATGCAACTTGCTTATGGTTTATGGCAATGGTAATGATAATAGCACTTAGCACAGTGTCTGTCCTTGTTGCCAGCAATGCTCAGACACAAGACAGTTTTCTCAAAAGACGTAATCTCCGCAATGAAAAAATGTAATTTGTTTAACTATTTTAGATTTTTAGAGTTTCTGGAATTTTAGATCAAGTTCGTCCCTTATTTTGGGGCTACCAATAATAGCAAAAGATGGTTCTCCAACTGAAAGTCTGTGTGGTGGTACTAACAAAAGCTAGTTGGTTCGGTTCATGACCATTAAGATCTGGATGGTACATGCATTTCCAAGGGGAAGTTTTCAATCTTTTCTTCCCATGTATGAATGATATCTGCAAACTCATGAAACTTTATCAATGGGATTTAAAGAGATTTTGATGTCACATGACTGTCTGAAAATGTCAATAGTTAACTTTGCTCGAATCTCCAGGGTAGCACCCATTAGTTACCGACGTGTTTCACAGCTTTGTGGAACTGATCAAAAACATCTGCCTGCACGTTAGATAGAGCTTCATTCTCGGTTATTGTGAAACAAACTTCCAAGGGCCCAGCTACTTTCTTAGGAACTGAAATGTAATCCCATGTCACAATTTTCTTCAGTAAGAAATTTACTGCACATTGCTCACATAGACTGCATGGGAGATTCCTGTTGCCTTTGATTATGGACAAAAAAGCTGTTGGTTTTTTTTCATAACACATTTTATGTATGTCGCTGCAGAGAATAAGTGAGAAGTTGTTTTATCTCATCTTTTTTTTCCTATCTGGATACATCCAGGCAAGGGAGACAATCCTACCCCTTTCACAGAGAAAGATTGGCAGGATGAGAAAATGTCTGGATTGCCTGGTTACCCGCGTAACAAAATCATGCAGGAACGACTAGCCTGGGACTTTGTGGAAAAGCTGTCAGGTGAGTGAGAAACAAATGAATGACTGGAAACAATTTAATATAAGAAAAGGCAGGGCCCTAAAGAGAAGGTAGTTGTAGCTTAGTGTTGGGATGCTTAACAGATACAAAAAGACTAGCTTCTTTTAGAGACAAGAAACAGAAGACTGAATGCTTTTGGTAAACACACCTCATAAACACATTCAGTGCAATTCATGCAACAACACGCTGATGGGCTTCTGTGTGGCCCTTGTGTGTTGTGACAGTTGTGGGGCCTTCAAACCATCGATGAACAAACAGAAACAGCACACTGGAAGTGAATTTCAGGGGTTTCTGAGGAAGAATATGGAAGAGGATGTTCAGTGTTGTCCAAGAATATAATGTAATGATTTTAAAGAATGACAAAGAGAGAGAGAGAGAAGTGGGGTTGAGGGATGTCATAGACAGAGAGAGAGAGAGTGAGTGAGTGAGTGTTAAGGTGACAAAGAGGAAAGATTTAAAAGAGGATAAGATGAGAGAAGGGGTTTTGTTATGGAGAAATGTAAGGGCCATTGGAGGGGAACCAATTGGATGGCTGTGAGGGATAGAGGGGTGATAATTACATGGGATGGAGAGAGGAATCAGGAAGGAAGTACGAGAGTTATAAGGTGTGATTTACATGTTGGAGTTGTTAATCAGTGGAATTGTTTTTATTTAAACCACTACAAACATTTCTGTCTGGGTTTTTGTGTGTGTTTGTGTATCCGTGCTGGCAGTCTACAGTGGATTTGGGCTATTTTTATCATTTTCATTTTTCGTAAGCTGTTTTCCATAACTTTAAAGGGAAGACTTAACTTAGTTTATTGAAATTTATGTTGAAATTTAGTAGCTGCAACCAACTTGGAGAATATTCCTGTTTATCGCACCTTTTCTCATTATTAGCCCTGGCGTATTTAATCCTTCCCTGCAGGACCTATCAGGTGCCCCCAGAAAGTATCGTGTGCACATTTACTGCAATAAAATTATAAACAATGGACATATTACAATGACGATTTGCAGAAAGCAAATACAACAATCTGCATTTAGTGTCTGAAATAATCATTTGGACTGCAGCTTCACTCATCAATTTCTGTGTGATCTCTAAAACTGAGCTATACCAGGACTCAAATCCTTCTGTTGAAAGTCTTCCCAAACTGAGAGGATAAAAATTTCACACTCACTTTTGTGATTCCTGCAGAGTTCTGCCAGAATGCCTTCACACATTTTCAACTTTTTTAAATCTCCAGCGTAAAAGACAAAAGGAAAATTTCCATTAATCTCAACAATGCAAACTAATCCCACTGATTTTTTCAGACACTTCATGCTGAAAGCTGTCTTTTTACCTTCTATGTACAAGTTTTCATTGTGATATGTGCATAAGCGAGGATTTCATCCCGGTTAACGTGTGCTCAATTGATAATGGGTCACCTGGGATGAAAACAAGCAAAACCAAACCAGAATCTGACAGAAGCATCTTGATGATTTATCCGTATACTTGTTTGCATTCCTGTCCTGCCGTGTCAGATGAGGAGAAGTTTGAGCTCGTAGTGCTGAACCCTGGCTTCCTGATGGGGCCAATACAGTTCCCCGTGCTCAGCAGCAGCGGAAATGTAAGTCGTTGCATTATTACATTGCATCATTTCATGGATGTTTGCATGCAGCTTAACAGATTTGATTCATGCCATCATCATCACTGTTATTGTTCTTGTTATTTTTATTATTACTGGCTAAGGTCCCGTTCTGCCTACAGTTGGCTGTTCATGTTGTATGGATTCTATTCACTCTCTTTCTTTAAAAAGAATAAAGATGATGAAGTCCAACGGATGCTACCTGGGGACAGAGGTCTTCAGATTTTCTTGTTTGTCTGACAGAATCTTTTGATCTAAAATTAAACAGTAGTTTTAGGCTTCCCATTATTGTTGTTGCTGGGGTTACACCTGTGGGATTTAAAAAGTGATTCGTTATCATTCATTTTGTTGTAAGGTGTAGTTCTGGACCCTCTGGTGTTTAACGAAATTGGATTACACGATGTTACAAGATCTGAATTATTATTGTGATGGATATTATTATTACAATTATTATTATTATTATTATTGTTATTATTATTATTTTTATTATTACTATTAATTTTATCGTTGCCATTGTTACATGTTTTCCTTCCAGCTTCTGCTCAGGTTTGTGGATGGCAGGATGCCAGCTGTGCCAAAGTTTAACTTCAACTTGTGCGACGTGCGAGATTGTGCCAAAGCCCACCTGAAGGCCATGACATGTGACAACGTGGCGGGTAAACAAGCGTTCAAACTGTCGCACTTCAAATATCCCAAAATTGAAACTCTCTGTTAAGTCTTTCTGGACGTATACCAATACTTGGCGCTATTTGTTTTGTATAACTGATAGTTTTATGTCTTTATTAATTGAAGACAGAGGGAAAAAATGAAGTGGGACAGTCCACCCTGAATGTTTTGAACATGAAATTTATGATTTGTTAAGTTTTTGTTACGTTTATTGTCGATATAAGCCTGTTGCCACTCTGTTGTTGGGATTGTCTGATCAGGCGAGGATTGGCCATAATTTGCTTTGACTGTAAATCATAAATTCTGTCTGCCGCGAATAAACGTTTCATCCAGAAGGAGCTAAACTTCAGAGAACATTTTCACTGATCTAAGTAATGAGTGCATTGGTCCATAAATAGAAGAACAAAGTGAACTGCTCCGTGAGGCTTTGTACAAGAGGCTGGATGCATGCTGTGGTCCTGGAGGAACATTCAAAATTGACTTGGACAGGCAACTGTTGGTTTTAGTGGATGCTTGTCTTGGTGTTGGAGAGACTTCCGTTGGCTCAGAAATGACTAGATTCACCCTGTCTGTGGTAGAATGAATCCAAATTACCTGTATTGTTGGACTGTAGTAGGGTCCATGAAGTGTTTTGTTGATCCTCTGTGTAAAACTAGCAGATTATTGTTTTTCAAATTAAATCACCATTTTTACTCCCATTAAAACTATATTTTATCGATTCTTCAGTTTTGATCGGCATCTCATTTATCTCCCTATTCCAATCTGTTTAAAGCTTGAGGCTGTAGAGTTATCCAAGCTCACTGAAGCAAGTCTGTTATTCAAAACTTTGTATGTATGTCTATATGGTTAACAACCAATTGCAAAAAAAAAAAAAAAAAAAAAAAAGGAATTCTCTTCTCTTCAAAGCTAGTTTTGGTCTCTCTACAGGTCATCGTCACATTCTGTCTGCAGGCACAATGTGGCTCAAGGACTTTGGCGAAGTTCTAAGCGAGGAGCTCTCCAGTCAAGGTTGGACAGCTTTTGTCCATTATAGTTTATGTCAAGACTGTTTGATCCACCTGGCAAAGATGGCCAAATCTCTAGTTTATACAAGAAATCCCTAAAGACCCAAACAGAATTGAGTAGAGTATCTCATGGGTTGAGAGGCAAATTATTGTTAGTACAAAATTCACATTTTGAAAAAATCAAATTCAAATGTTAACCTCTAAAGGGAATTCAGTGTGTTACAACATTTTCCTCCAAGCAAATCATAAAAACATTAAGTCATTTGACAGTTACAGTGATTTTATTTGATGGATTGTTCAAGAAGGGGAATTAACTCATTTTTCAGGGTTTGCAGTTACAGTAATTTGCCTCTCAACATGAACTGAGATATATATACCCATTTTCCATTCATTTCTCCCATGAAGAATTTTGTCATGCTCAGCAAGCCGTTGTAGTTGCCAATAATTGATTAGCATTTTGGCTCTAGAGTAGCATGGAGTGGTTGTCTTACCACTGGACTCTGGTGCCTAACTTCTGCTGGTTGGGAGTGCATGGTGCTAAATAGTTGTAGTTATAGTTGTCGTTGTAGTGGTAGCAATAGTAGTAATAGTTTTAGCAGTAGTAGCAGCAGCAGTAACAGCAGTGGTGGCAGTATAGTAGAAGTAGTGACAGTAGTAGTAGTAGTTGTCGTCGTCAAAGAAGAAGAACAAGAACAACAACAACAGCAAGTAGTTGTAGTTGTAGTTGTTTTTGTTGTAGTTGTAGTATTTTGTTTTCCCTTTGAACTTTTGAAGAACTTTTAAAGAGCCATTCTTGGTTTCATAGTTTTATTTGAGCAAGACTTTTAGGGTAAAAAAGGGAAAACTGTTATTTTGTTTTCTAAAAAAAGTCATTACAGTTTCAAAGGTTTGGATCATGTGATATTAGCTCCATCATTATAAGATTAACTATCATTCTGCCATTCTGGTGCCCCCCCCCCCACCCCCATCCCTTGACTCACAGGCTACAAGATCCCAACCAAAGAGATCCCAAACATCTTCATAGCTATGGCGGCCAAGCTAGACCGAGATGTCTCCACCGTCAAGTTCATCTCCGCCACACCCATCAACGTGGACAACTCTAGGGTAAGTCCCATGCTAGAGCCGGTGGTCATTGGGCTAAGCGGCAAAGCTGCCTTGAAATAGGTTCTGTAAACCAATGAATTGGTATCAAACCTGTCCTGTATTGTTTGACTTGAGAGACAAACTGGGCACCAACTTTGTATGTATCGTCTGAATGCTGAGGTACGTGTGACTGGGTAAAATCACGAAGGACATCGTATCCGCTACCTCGTATTGTCATCACACAACTCGTTAAACCTAGTATCATACCTGTTTTGAGACCTACCAAATCTACCACTTTCATGGACATTTATACAGATTTGTCTTTATTGTACATAAAACCCACCAGGTAATTTTGTTCCAATTTCAACGGTGACTAAAATTAAAAGCCAACAAAAACAAGATTGGATTGTCTTTCTCCTGGACAACAAAGAGACATTGGTGCTTTCTTCAAAAACAAAACAAAAACAAGATTGGATTGTCTTTCTCCTGGACAACAAAGAGACATTGGTGCTTTCTTCAAAAACAAAACAAAAA
>JBCIKM010127709.1:3467-13953 GCA_039654465.1 Melibe viridis | reverse complement strand
AACCTAATTAAAAATGAAAAAAGCATTTTTAAGGCAGTGAGTAAAAGTTGGGTAGGACCTTAGCTACCTCCCCTTAACTCCAAATTGGCATTTTCAAAATATTTGAAACCCCTTAGTTTTAAAAAAGGATCCTCTGAAAAGCTTTAAAGATAAACCGTGATTCCTGGCTGTTGGCTTGTCTATTTTACTAGCATAGAGTTAGTGAGAAATGGAAAATCACAATAATAGTATCTCCTCATTTTATAGCCCTCTCCGAGCCCTTCCTATTTCACCTTTGGCCAAGAACCAAATTATGTTTTATAAGATTTTATGTTAAAAAAATATTTGACATCTGGCAACAATTTAATAAGAATATCATCCTGGCAGGTTTTATTCTGAATCTTTACAAAGTCCCAACTTATAATTTCTGTATACGGTAGAAGACTGATAGAACAGCTTGGGATATTCCAATAGGAATCAATTCTTTTTATCAGTCAGGATTTATACACTGACTTTTAAATGTGTTTTTTATAACCATCAGTTTATTTTATGCAAGCTTACTCTACTGTATTATTTATTGCATTTTTGTTTCTGCCCACAGAATCCTCATGTCAGCAGTGGGCTTGGGCTCATGGATGCTCCTGCTGGCCAAAGCCACGTTCAGCACGTTGGTGGCTCTCATCTCACTGCACATGTACCAGAGCATTCCATCACAGGCGGCTAACCACGCCTACTGATCTGTTACCTTCACCTATTTCACTTCTCTCACAATCACAACGCACACAGAGGGACGATATTATGCAGCTCAGCATTGATGGTGATGATGATTCTCAGGCTCAGCATACACGCATACGTGCACCAGCCCGCCCATATGCTTCACTGTGAATGTGTAAAGTGCTTGCACTACACGCTCTACAATGCAGTCGTCCAGTATGAGTGCACACATTGTGGGTTGGGAGGCATATTATTGTAACTGCCAAACCCTGAAAAATAAGTTAATCACCAATCTTGAGCAGTCTTTATACATTCAATGAAATACAATCATTGCAAGTGTCAGATTATTATTTACGGTTTCTATGATTTGTTTGATAATGGAAAATTATGTTAGCAAACTGATTTCCTGTTAGAGCTTAACTTTTGAACTGGATTTTGTAACAAAATTTTAATTTTGCAGTTACAATAATATGCCTCTCAACCCCCGGCATGTATGTTTGGGCCGAGGTCCCCAGAGCAATATCTTTTATTGACATGATAGTGATAAACTCTGGTGCAGGCAGGATGAGGAGTTTGAGTGGTTTGTGTAGTTATTGTTTAGATACTGAGCAGGTAAAGGTGTAGGATAGGATTTGATGGGCTTCAAATTTGTTGGGATCTTTTGCTGTTACTGTCAACTTAGATTGCATTATTGAATTAACTCAGAGATGGATGTAAAGCTTGTAGGTCCCCCAGGTTCTAGTACCTAAAATATTTTGTTTCTGTCTAAAATAGTTTTAAATGCCAAAACCTGGAGTGATGACTTGTGTCATCGCGTGTGCTGTGTTCATTCACTATTTCTTTTTTTTTTTTTTTCACTCCACAAGAGCTTTGTTGTATATATTCCTGGTATGTCTAAGATTCCTTGGTCGAAAGAAGTTTGAAAGTAATATTAAAGTATGAAAGGTTTGCATATAAAAAGAATGTGTCTTAAAGTGTGACGACAGAATCTTCCTATTATTTTAATTTTTTGATTAATGCGATGAAATGAATGTTTCTCAGACGTAACTTTTGACACTTTTGTATTGGTATTATGCAGAAAGGTTAATTAAAAAAAATTTTTTTTTTAAAAATCTTAATGTACTATGTAAAAGTAGTTATGGATTAAATCTTTAAAAAGTCATTTTGAAATGAATCCTGTCGGCGGAACCACAGCCATAGCCTCCTGGTTGATGACGATGATGCCATGGGTCGGGCCGGTGGGCAGGGAAGTCTCTTGTATTTCTGTTTGTCATATGTTTTACTAAAGCTACTAATATCTTAAACGTTCTGAGGACTTTATTACACAAAGGGGCTCTAAAGATTCTAGGTCTTTGTAGACCATAATGATGTTATGGGTGATGGCCGTTGCCTATTTTATAAAAGAAAGATAGGTAGGTTGTTTTTTCTGAGTGTCACTTTAAATCATCTCTCTCTCTGGTGCTTAGTGTTTTAAGAGATGTTTAGCTTTTAGTGTAAATCATTTCTCTGCCATTTGTGGGTTTCCCTGGTGGGCACTTCTGTTTCTTTTCTTTTCCCCCATTTCTTCTGCAATGTTCCGTTTTTGCTGTCTTGTTTGGTTTTCAGTGGTCATCCCTTATTCCATGCCTTTTGGTGGTACAGAACTTCAGGGTCACCTGTTCAAGCTGCGCAGTTGGCGGGTGTCCCTGGTGGGCACTTCTACTCCTGTTTCTTCTTAACTTTTACACTAAAGCTATCATCTTACTTTTTCCCCTTTTCTGCAATGTCCTGTTTTTGTAATCTTGTTTGCCACTCAGTGGTCATCCCTTCTTTTATGCCTTTTGGTACATAACCACAGGGCCACAAGTTAAACATATCGAGTACTTTTTTAAAGATCCTGGATGTTCCTGAACCATCATGCTATTATGCGTAATGGCCATGGTTTATTCTTGTTTGGAGAGATATTTTTTGTCATCATAAATCATCTCTAGGTGGTGTTGATATAACAATAACATGAGATGATATATATATATATATATGTATATATTTTGCGTGCAAACCATCTCTCTGCTGTTTGTGTTTTGATCTAATTCTACCATTTAGCTTTCTCCTCAGCTTCTCTATGACTCTTTTGTGTCGTGGTGCCCTAAAACCTTCAATAAACAAACAAACACGTTCGAATGTGGGGGTTTAAAGATCCTGGGTCTTCTTCAACCATACTGCTGCTTTGGGTGGATGGCCATTGCTTATTTTTGTGAGTAGAGATGATATTTTTTGCATTGCAAATGACATCATCTCTCTGTGGTGTCAATACAGTAGAATTCCTTTAAACGGCAAGAAGCTAAACCGAAAATTTCCTTAAACCGTAAAGAAATCGGCCAATTTAACGTTTCTTCTTTGTCTTTGTATCGTTTTGTATGACAAACCGAAATGCTTCAAAGTGCGACTGCCTTTAAACCGAAACAATTTGAAAGCGTCTTTCCTTTTTCTTTTGTTCCATCTTCTTCAATAATTCGGGAAGGGGGCCTAGCGTTCCCAAAATCTTACATAACGCCGAGCTTGCATTCGCAACTCGATCAAGAGTATGACTTTTGAAGAGGGGTGGTAAGCAAACGTGGTTGGGTTGGCAACGCTTGGGCTTGACCAACACGGCACATCACACAAAAGGCGATGCGTAACAGTGGGGGTGGGGGGTGCGAAAGGGAAGAAATGACGTGGAGTTGGTGGTTAGAGAAGAATCACGCAAGCAAGGTGTTCTCGCTCGCGCGGTCTGCACACGCGTTGTGTGTGTGTGTGTAGAATCACGCAAGATGTTCTCGCTCGCATACCTACCTAATCTAAGACTTCTACTTCTACAAATGTGTTGGGAGGGGTACGTGAGAGAGAGAGAGAGAGAAAGAGAGATAGTGCTTTCTTTGTTTTATTCAGCATTGACCATTAACAACACACACCGTTTCATTTCCACTTGGTCTCTGAGTCGCTGCGCACCATTCATCTTGTATCACTTGCCTGACAGTTACTGCCCTTGAAAAACATCAACAGTGAACTTGCTCTAAACCAAAATGCCTTTAAACCGAAATGAATTAGTAGGTCCCCAAAATTTCGGTTTAAAGGAATTCTACTGAATGTGTTTTGAGAGATATTTATATTTTAGTGAAAATCATCTCTTTACCATAAGTCATTGTTGTATCTTTTTCATCGCAAATTCATCAATCCAACACAGCCGGATTGTACTTAAGATTTAAATCTTTTTCTTTTCTCGTTCACACATTTCTGATTTGGAAAGTGAGTGGTTTAAAAGTAAAAGACAGGTCAAACCACTAATGAAGAGATAAGTTACAAAAAAAAGATTTCCATTCATTTTGACACTTGGATAAATTTAAAAATTGACTGTGACTGTGAGAAGTCTGTTGACCACTCCATTAGCACAAGCACCCGATGGCTTTACTGACCCCGATATTGTGGCCGTTCAGGAAAACTGTAGTAGTAGTGGGTTGAGTTTTTTGGAAATTTTTTAATTTGCCTACCTGGCTTCATGCTGCAGGAATATCTGTTTTCTTCATTTTCCTCCATTTAGCATTTAAAATATGCAGTCTGTCATTGTATCAGTCACAATAAAAATGTTTTTTTGCTCCTGAAAAGTAGTCACTTTTTCAAACTACAGTTTTCCTGGACGGTGACGATATGTTTTTTTCTTTTCTTTCTGTGCTGGATGTAATATTGTTTTGTTATCCTTCATACGGCCTAAGCAGTGTAGGGACCCAGCTTCGAGGAGCTGGGAAAAGCTCTGGATCACAAGAAATGAACACAGGCAGATGATCGGTCCACCATGCCTAATTTTGCGTGGCGTTATGAGTAATAAAAAAGGGGTATTATTACGTGTACTTGATCTTAAACCAAACAATAGTTGCTAATGCCTTTGGTGGTATCTGTTCATTGAGGAAGACCAATGAGCCAGTTTACCACTAGGTGTGTGCTAGATGTACCTTGATTCAGAGGTTGCCATTATGATGGTTAGAAAGAATGTATTTTGAAGTACCTTTTACATATATTCGAAATGTCCCAAGTTTTTCTTTATAACAGTGTTTTACTCTATCAGTTTTTGATGGCTTATTTATTGATTTACTGTTTGTTTATTGTTTATTGGAGGTTTAAGGGCCCCACGACATGACACAAGGGTCGTAGAGGAGCCCAGGGGAAAGTAAGATAATAGAATTAGTTCAAAGAGGGGACAGATCAAGCCACAAACAGCAGAGAGATGATTTACACTAAAAAAATAAATACCATCTCTCAAAACACATTGACACCTCAGAGAGATGATTGACAATGACAAAAAATATCATCCCTTCCTTACAAAAATTAGCAATGGCCATCAGACAAAACATCATTACAGTCCAGGAAGACCCAGGATCTTTAATCCCATCTTTCTGTACTGAGGTACTCGGTACGTTTAACTTTGGACCCTGTAGGAATGTTGTACCAAAAGGCATGAAATAGGGAAGACCACTGAGTTGGAATCAAGTCAACAAAAACAGGACATCACATAAGGGGAAAGTAAGACGATAGCTTCAGTGTAAAAGATAAGAAACTGAAGTAGAAGGACCCACCAACCGCCCATAGTTTAGTTTCCCATAAAAATTTACAGGGAAGACAAATTTGTGAAAGTTGAACATAAGCGTTTTTTTTTTTTTATTACTGTTTTTTTCCTTTTTTTTTTTTTAAAAAGAATATCATAAAAAAACAATGTTACATTTTTGAAATGTAGACACAAAGCTGTCCCCATTAGAAAAGAAAAAAAGAAAGAGAAATGCACTTAAAAGAAACACCGCAGTTTGACTCATATTCCTCCCACAAAGGAAACAAAATTTTTTTCTTGTGCGCTGTTGATTTAAGGGCTCATGACACGTGCCCCAAGCAAGATAAGTAAGTTACAAAACCCACAGGCTCTGACCCTACCAGTCCCAGACATTTCACAGAGATAATTTACAGGGGGAGGAAATATTCACTGCCACTAAAATGAGCATGGACAAAAATCAAATAATGATAAGTTACGTACCACTTGAGCATATGAAGAATATGCGAGTGGTGAGTGGATGGCTCGGTAGGCCCACTGTCATGACGAGCGTTTTCCTAAACTGTAACCCACTACGTATAATACTTGTTGTGATCCATATCCCTTCATACCTCCTGAGCATTGTTAGGACAAAGCTCAAAGGATCTAGGAAAACCTCTGGATCACAAGAAATGAAGACAGGCAGCTGATCAGTTCACCGTGTCTAATCTTGCGTGGCATAATGAGCAATACAAAAGGGTATTACTCAATCTTATGCCAAACAATAGTTGCTGTTGCCTCGGTGGTATCTGCTCATCGAGAAAGACTAATGAGCTGATTTACCACAGGGTGAGCCGAAAGACTACAGCGATAAAGAGAAGCAGCAGGCTTGAGGAGGATTACCTACACGGCGCTTTCATAGCTGATCTAGTCAGCAGGCTTGAGGAGGATGCCCTACACGGCGCCTTCATAGCTGATCTAATCCCGCCAGAAGCCTATTTAACTTTGTTCTGCCACATTTATTGATACTGCAATCCCCAGCTTTATCATGGAAAGTAGAGCTCACTCTTGTGTACATGAATCAAAAGAAATAACAATTTGATAGTTAAACAACTAAAACCTCTTTTTTTAAACTAAATTGATAGCCTCTCGATAGACAAAAAATCAAATTTTATGTAGCTTCATCAAATTAATAAAAACAAAAATACATACAACAAACTTCCACGGTCATGATTTAACTAATCTTTTCCGCAATGTAAACATTTAATATTTGCTTAACTTCATGCAGTGCAAGGCAGTGCAACAGCAATAAAATTTTGTTCTGTTCACACTTATTATAGCGGCAATGCCTGTTTAACATAGAACTGTATACTCTCTAAAACTTACATCAATTCATATTTTGAACAGAGTGAAACGCATAGATATCTTACAATCCATTTCAAGTTCTTCTCATGAAAAAAAAAACATTTGTAAAGTAAAAAAAATATCGGAACAGAGAGAGAAGGGGCACTGTGAATTTGATTTTTTAAATCACTATCACATTATTTTCCTGTGCAAAAGGACCTCCACTCCAAACATCTTTACAGATAGGGTGAGCACCACAAACACGTAGCCTCATAGTTGCTATCCTTATCATTTTGCAGACAACTTCATTTTGATTTGCATCAGTGCGTAAAGCTAAGAAAGAATGTCAAAGGGGAAGCTGGATAGCTTTAACTAAATTTACATGGAGTAGCAATCTCCTTGCGTTGCAGACCAGAGCAGTTGCGGTCCATATCCATGAACGCCAATGAAATCCTTCACGAGTCGTAACTGATTACAACATTTTCTGCCAGATGTTCTTTTGTGTGTGTGTTGCAGAGATTGTCCTCATACATTCAGTTCAGTCTTTCTCAGCTGGAATACTTGCATTTTCTTTTTTTTTTTTTTTTAACTTTAATTGAAATGATCATTCAAAGAGATCCTGTAAGAAAAAAAAAAAAAAAATTAATTACATCTCTTTACATGATCAACATCTGATTCTTTTTAAACAGTAGAAACTAAACTTCAGAAACAATAGAAGAAAAAAGAAAACCCAAAGAGTTGATGAAAACAACATTGGTCTATTTCATTGAAGTATTCATAATAGTTCGCTTACTGATGTAAATAAGATCAGATTTCAGATTGAACGGTAATCAATACTTGAATATTAAGTGTAATCTTTGTACAATTATGCACAAATAATGCCCAATAACATAACTCAAATTCAGATTTGTTCAAATTGTGCTTATGCTTGTGCCCCCTTCAACTGACTTAGTACATTTACAAAACGGGTAGCCAGCACAGACTGGCCACACTGTGTCTTTACTGCATAGCACTGACATAAAGAACAGCTTGGGGCTTTTCAGACAAGTTCTTTGTATCCTTAGATTTTTATACCAACAGTCAGGATTTGTGTATTTAATAATAATAATAATAATGATAATAATAATTCTTTATTTATCCAAGCATGGAAATTTCTTTACAGACGTGACATCCGCTCTCTATATGAGTGTGCTTGGCTTTAAAACGCTTGCTTGCTACACTGCACTGTACTTCAAACTCCACTCACCGTCCTTGTAGCCAGACCCTTCTTCGCTGCGGCTTGACCGCTCCTTGTGGCGCGACTTTTCTGGCTTGCTGGACTTGGATTTCTGCGGGCGAGTCTTCTTGGAATGCGTCTTCTCCGGCTGCTTCTTCACATTCAGAAGAGGATGAATTTCTGCAGCACATTCAGGAAAAGAACAGAACAAAAAAAAAATGACCCCTGACATTTACATCTATACAGTAGAACACTGTTACAACAAAGAATAGATTTGGAAATTCCAAATGAGTGTTTTGTATCATCAGTTGTTCTTCATATCAATCAAGATTTCAATTATATATTCATATTCACTCCTCTAATAAGTCCTTAACTGTTCTTTATAACCATTGGTTGTTTATAATTTATAAGAGAGTGCTTCAGAAGCGTGTCCTTCTGTACTTCCCGCCCGATATATGCACCGTGCTCCAAAGCCCCTGATCAATATACACAAATATTACAGTGCAATGCCAAAGGGTAAGGCACTTTCTTAACCCCTATGACACTGTCCTCCTGTAAGTGGGAATAAGAAACAGATAGGGTTATGAGCAATGGTAGAATGCCTTGGTCTGATTGTTGGATGATAACTGTGACTGTGAAGGATTTTCATTCCTGCAATGCACCGTGGAGCATTTTTGTTAATGGATTTCAATGCAATATAAATCACACATTATTATTATCATCATCATCATTATTATTATTATTATTATTATTATTATTATTATTCGAGGTCATCATGGTTTGAGACAATACTGTCTCTTTCAAAATCATTGTTACTACAAGCCTAAGAGGCTGCTTGCATCTTTTCAACGTCTTGCAAAACTGAAGAGCCTCGTTAAAAATTTTATCTTAATTTTTCACTCTACAGTGCACCATTTTTTTTGTCCACTCATGATGGCATAAGAACCCACCTGTTTTCCGCAGATCTACAGACGTATGGCAGCAGCCCACTTACATGTGTGCTGTCCATCCAGTATATGAATATATGTACGGTGGAGCACGCACATAAAGCACACCCTTGTAAACGACTGATGGTTACAAAGCAACAGATTTTGATGCACCTTATACAGAGTTTATAAATACATTCTGACTGATATAAAGAACTACTGATACAAAAATCTCATTTGGTATGTCCCATGCTGTTCTTTATACCAGTGCTCCACTGCATTTGTGAAGCTCCCAATGAATGACTATGTCCCTGGATAAGTGTACATGCCTCTCATTTTATTATATATTCAATCAAATGAAACACCAGGTGGTAAATTGGATCATTGGTCTTTCTAAATGAGCAGATACCACCTCGGCAACAGCAACTATCGTTTTGGCTTAAGATCGAGTAATATCTCTTATCATGGCTCATTAAGCCCTGCAAGATGAGGCACAGTGGACTGATCCTCTGCCTGCCTTCATTTCTTGTGATCCAGAGTTTTTCAAGGCTTCCTCAGTCGGAGCTGGGTACTGACACTGCTTAGGCGGTATGAAGGGATATGGATAACAAAACAAAAAAATGTAAAAAAGGGATGCCAAATGATTTCATAATCATAGATGGCTCAGTTGGTAAGCCCGCTGTTCAGGCAGTAGCCAAGTGAATCGGTGCCGTGGCAGGTCGAGTTTGATTCCCTCCTCTGATGACTTCCTGTTTTTTTCCTTTCTCTCTTTCGCTTTGACTCACCTCAGCACTGTGCCTATACTATTTTCTGTTTATTTTCATCTATAATCATAGCAGAAAAGAGGGGTGAAAAAGGAACAGGACACTGAAAAACAAAATCCAACTGGTGAAGAAAAAAACTGGAAAAAAAGCAGGAAAAACCTGAAATTTGGCATCCCTGCAACAGCCAAATTTCAGTGCCACTGCCTCACCATCTTTGGGTGCTGATGGAAGGTCAACATCCACTGTCTTTGTTTTCTTCTTTTTGGCGGATGAAGGTGACGCTGATCCAGACTGGCTCCGTCGTCGCTCCGAGGTTTCGTTGTAACGTGTCCGCTTCTCCCCAAGGGGTGTGGACAACTCGTCACTCTTCTTCTTCTCCGGTGTGTCTTCGGGCTGCAGGTGGTGAGAAGAAACATGAACGTGTAATGTGTGGTAAGACAAACACAAACAAGAGATGTGTACTTTATCAATCCAAATAAGGCACACAACGTCTAAGCATGAGTAAGCTACTATACGACAACAGCATTGAGCTTTTAGTTGTTGGTGGAGGGGGGTGATCGTTTAACGTTGATGATGATCATGATCATAAATAATAAATACGAGTATATTTCTATTGTGCCTTCCGCCAAAGCCTCAAAGCGCTTCACAATATTGAAACTAGCAAACATGCGTGCCGCACACACTCACACACACACAGACAGACCGAAAGGCGATTATCACATTAAAAATACTATTTACAAAATATCATAGCATCAGCTTATTTAAACTTCGAATTGGTAAAGAAACAACAGCAGAAGAGACATTGATATCCACAACTGATAATAGCCTGACAATATAGCTGCTTCTACATTATTCATAGGAGATAGCTTTTAAAAAAGGAAATTTATTTTAGTTTTAGATGTTCCTTAAAAGAATCACTTGGTCTATTCAAATAGTCATTAGACACTCTAAACCAGCCATTTTTTTTTTTCTTCTTTTTTTCAGAACTTTGCACATCTCCCCCCCCCCACCC
>JBCIKM010127598.1:0-13958 GCA_039654465.1 Melibe viridis | reverse complement strand
AGCCACTAGGGAGTGACAACCGATCAGAATTGACCGGAAAAATTTTTCGCCGTTCATGGGATTCAAACCCGGACCTTTCACTTGAGAGGCGAGCACCGTACCTCTCTGCCACATACGCCCCTAATTTCAATCTGTGGATATCACCCATATAGAGAAGGATGACCTTTTCTAGTTACAGTTATTTTAATCTTCCACAGTAATTTTAAAATTGGCAAAGCCAAAATGGATTATAAAAAAGGTTGCATTTAAGTATTTTAACAAATTCATTGTACAAATATTACTGCTATTTGCAGAGAGCTTTTAAGTTCATTGTATCAGGGGTTGTTAGCTTTGAATGTAAAACAACTTTCACTTGAAGATTTGCATGAATATGATTTAAATGTTAACGTTATTTATATTCTGTGGTCTTTTGCGCTGTGAAGACAAGAAGACTGACAAGACTTACATAATGATGGAGCAAAGACTGACGCAGCTGTTCAAGACGGAGGAGGATTACCAGATCCTGGACAAGTGAGTTTACACTTCTCTCTGCAGATAGACATTTTAACCGGAACAGGATAAAAATCTCTTGATATTGCCTTTGGCAGCACACAGCTTTTGCTTCAATATCCTCTCTGAACCCTCTCTCTTATTCAAACCTCACTATAATGAATTATAATCTATCCATTTATTTGTCTTTATCTCCTCTTTTTTTTTTTTTTTTTTTATTAAACTTGTATTTTTTTGACATTTTACTATTTCACTTTTAAAGGTTCCCTGGGAAAAAGTTGGAGGGCAAGCGGTACACGCCTCTGTTTGACTACTTCAAAGAGGTAAGATATATTTCCCATCAAAGGTCGGATTTAATTTATGGCATTTAAAATTTGAGTGTGGGAGGAAAAGTCAATTATTTGACATTAGAGGCACTTTTTCACTCTTTCTTTATAATGGTAGATGATGCAGAGTCCTAAAAACATGCTCCATCTAACAGCATGGATTTACCCTGAAAATTATAAATGAAATTTATGATCTCTTTTCTCGTTTATTTGCCACTAGGTAATGGCAACTACTCGTTTTAAAAAAACAACAACAAACAAACACGATTTTTTTTCATAGTTGGCTTTTTGTTTGTAAGCAATTTGATTTAGGAAGGAATTATTCATGTTTTAGATAAGAAAATATGAGAATGGATTAAATTTAACACCTTAAAAGCTACACATCTAAAGGGTTCTTACAAGTGCACTAGTTTCTGTTTTTTGTCTGGTGCTTAGGAAGAAATGTAATGAGGTGCTAAGACGGCATGGCCCAGTGAAGTCGACTGTGACCTCTAATTTCCATGTATGAAGCCTGATTTTTTTTTTTAAATCTGCCATTCTGATATATGCATAATGTATCATGTTTTCTTGGGGTTGTTTTTATTATTGATGCATTGTTATTGCCAATGGGATTTAGTTTCTATGGCAAACAGTGTAACAAAAGAGTGATGATGTTGATCTAGGGAATTCCAAAGATCCATTTTATGGTAAAATTTGAACCACAGATTCAGTAAATAGTACAAGATTTCTTATCATTTTGTGGCACCGAGACATCCGGGCAAGTTTCAATCATGCAGTTGGGATCAATGGCCTGAAGAAAAGGGTGGGGCCAAGTAAACAAAAGAAAATAATGGGCACCTAAACGGAAGGAACCAGGCCAGAAACTCTATTAATGTAATTGAAGGTATTCTTTTCTCTTTTATTGAGTTCAGACGAATAGTCATAGTGGGACTGTTGAAAACCTTATTATGTCGTTTATCCACTGAACTTTTATTTCCCCTTTCTTTTGTGTTTTGTTTCTTTGACTGCCAGCTTGGTCCATCGAATGGAGCGTTCCGTATACTTTGCGACGCTTACGTCTCAACGGATGCTGGCACAGGGGTAGTGCACCAGGCACCTTATTTCGGAGAGGTGAGTGCCGTAATGGAGTCTATGTGGTCTGTCTGCTATTACACTAGGTGTCTTTGTCTCTTGTCAGAATTACTACAGGTTTTATGCTTCATTTGTCTTTTTTTTATACTTTTTTTTGTTTTGCTGTAGATTCCTGGGTAAAGGACTGTAATAATAATGACAAGGGCTGTGTAGACCTTTGTTCAATGCCACACCATAGTCTGGCTACTTCCTTGATTATCTTCGAGTATTTTGTAGATTCTAATCATTCTCAGACAGATGAATTGTAAAGAAATAAGAAACCTAATCTTTCATTAATTTAATTTTTAACCCTGTGCTTTATTGACTGTTTAAGTTTATACTTGTTAATCAGTGTTAAAGGCAATATTGAAAATAAAAAGGACAATAAATTTTGGAGGGCATGTTAGCTTTCACACCAAACAGTCTTGTGTCTCACTCTCGTGACAGGATGATCAAAGAGTTTGCCTTGCCAATGGGATCATCAAGAAGGGCATGAAGATGGTCTGCCCCGTAGACTCTAGTGGAAACTTTAGTGCTGAGGTCACGGATTTCAAAGGAATGTATATCAAGGTCAGTGTCTTGTTTGTTATGAGTTTTGTTTGTTATGAATTTTGATTTTAAAGACAATCCTATTTCAGCTAAAGAGTTAAAAGTCTGGCCTCACCTGAGGAATTTATTGCTGTTTCATTACCAAAGTACACATATAACATTGTTGTAAATATTGCTGCCTTATTTTTGTTTTTCACTTCAGGATGCTGACAAGCATATAGTAAAGGATCTGAAAGCAAGAGGCCGTCTTGTGTACCAGGGCACTTTCAAGCACAGCTACCCGTTCTGTTGGAGGTGAGTAGTCCTGTTTACTTCCAAGTCTTACTGAACCTGACAGCTGGGTGAAGAGAATCTTAACCACTGTTGGACTCTTTTTTGTGGAAACTAGGAAAGAGACTGCATATTGTGATAGTGATTAGTTGATAAAGCAGTCTGTCGGCTGATAAAAAGTTCTTCCAGGTCAAATTTATTTTTTGTGACTTGGTATTTGAATTTTATCATTGTTGTAAACAAGTCTTGTGTCGACACACGTCAGAGTGGTGAATTGATTTGAGTTACTTTTCCTCTTTATTATAGATTAAGAACACTGAATTCAGTGCTTAAATGTTCACATTATTCAAATCTCATATAAAATAAACAATGTTCCCAAATAAGAGAAATACTTCCATTATCTCTTTGAATCAAAACAAGCTTTTTTATTTTTTTTGTGTGTGTTTAGATCAGACACCCCTCTGATCTACAAAGCTGTCCCGAGCTGGTTTGTTCGAGTGTCGCATGCAACGGACAAACTACTCGAGTCCAACAGCCAGACTTACTGGTAAGTTAAATAAAAATGTAATAAACAAGTATGGACTTCTCGATGTTCTTATCCACGGTCATGTTTTACAATGCCATACCCCTTACAGAAAAACCATCATTGCATAATACATGATGATACAAACCGCTTGGTGTGCATGTTGCAATTTATTTCCAACAAGAGACATGATTGTTTACAAACAGCTTTACACTTTACATCCATTTCTGATGATAAGATGAACCAAGTGTGGCAAAGTGCCTTACCCAATGGCTATGGCAGAGCCGGGGACGTATCTCATGCGTCACACTCCCAGATATTAGCCTTGCTAGTTGTTGCTTGACTCTAAAATGTAGCATGTTTGTCTTCACTACTGAGCCATTGACAACACAATCTTAATAATCATATTCATCTCAAAATGCAAATCCCACAACTATCATGAGATATACCTCCACGTGCCATTTATGTTGGCTTTCTTTGTTGTTGTTTGTGTTAAATTTTTATGATCAAATTACACTCTTTTGTTGATGTCTTGTAGAGTAATTTATGAAAGCATTGGTAAAATATATGAAAGTGTTGATAAAACGCATGAAAACATTGATAATGAATAGAGACAAATAATTCCATCTGTTCTATGGCCGCTGCATGGAAAACAATTTTCTTTGTTTTGTTTTTTTAATTACTAAAAACCATAATCAATGTTTACAAGGTCATCTTGTCGGCGTGTAATGTGTTGATGATTTTGCTTCCATACAGTTACACGGCTGATACTCCCATTCCTGTTTCCTGGCAGTTATTATCTATCATTAAAAACACAGTACTGGATGTCAGGTCAAAGGTTATGAAATATTCCTAGGTGCTCATCTTCGTTTTTAAGAGCAGCCATTCAGAGCTAATATTGTCACTTGTGGATTTAAAAAAAAAAATTTTTTTTGGTGATAATCCATTGCGTACAATTTTTTTTTTTACTTTGGTTCTTAGGGTACCAGATTTTGTGAAGGAGAAACGGTTTGGAAACTGGCTTCGGGAAGCCCGTGACTGGGCTATTTCCAGGAATAGGTACTGGGGAAATCCCATTCCTCTGTGGGTCAGTGATGACGGTGAAGAAGTGAGTACTCTCTGCAAATTATTAAGACTTCTGTTTTAAAATTTGTCAAATGTTATAAAAATGTTTAAGGCCTTTATGTACGCAAAAGCAAAGATATTAGGTAAAGATAAAGTTTTTAATTTCGTAGTTAAATTGTTTCTTATGACTCCTTTTATTGGCTCATTGTTCTTTCTCAATGAGCCGCTGCCTCCAAGGCAACAGCAACTATTGTTTGGCTTAACATCGAGTAATACCCTATATGTATTTCTCATAATGCCACGCAAGATTAGGCACGGTGTACTTATCATCTGCCTGTCTTCATTTCTTGTGATCCAGAGGTTTTCCCAGCTCCTTGGAGCTTAGTCCCGACACTGCTAAGGCAGTGTGAAGTGATAAGGATAACAAAGCAAAACAAAAGCTTAGCTTAACCGGTAAACCTCCATCATCAGAGGGTTATTACTCATTTGTTTTGTTTGTTTTGTTATCCATATCTCTTCATACTGCCTTTGTAGATCACAAGAAATGAAGACGGGGAGATGATCAGTCCACCATGCGTAAACCTGTGTGGCATAATGAGCAATACATATGGGGTATTACTCGATCTTAAGCCAAACAATAGTTGCTGTTGCCTTGGTGGTATCTGCTCATTGAGAAAGACCAATCAGCCGATTTACCACAGGGCAATTTTTACTCATTTAATTTTTTATGTTCTTTTCTTTCTACCACTGTGGTCTCCTACTATAGTAGTGTTTTGTTATTGCAGAGGGAAAGTGTTTGTCATTAAAAGATATATTTCAAACATCTATAACTCGACTTTCTGTTGTAGGTTGTGTGTGTCGGCTCCATTGCAGAGCTGGAAAAACTCACTGGTGAGAAGATAACAGATCTGCATCGGGAATTGTAAGTGAAAATATACCAGTTATAATGTTGTAGATATTAAAGAATTACAGTTTAGCACACATTTGTCAAACTCACTGCTGTAGAACAGTTGTATTTGGAGATGCCAAGTCTCCGTTATCTCCATCTTTTGGGGGGTTTCACCAGCTGTATTTTTGTTCGTCTTTTGGCATTATATGACGGACGTACTGGTAATTTTATGGGTTTTTAACAAAATAAATCATTTGGCATCCGTGTGTATTAGCCGTATTTTATCCCATGTTTCAGTTTTTACAATCCTCATTGTTGATCTTTCCTAGAACCATATGTGGTTCCTGGAACTATTTGTGCCTCTCAAACTTTTCCTCTTGGCCCATTGAATTTTACAAATGTGCATCTCACCGTATCTGTTTCCGAAAGGAAATTTGCTTTTACACACCCACAGTGCTGTGTACAATAAGTGAATGAAATGCTGATTGAATAAAACTTTCTAAGTCTTTTTACTATAATAAGATAGAGACAGTTTGGAAAAGGTCTTGAAGTGAATTTAATTGTTTTACTCTTTCATTATAGTCTGGCTAAAACAAAATATAGTCGTTAGATTTGAAAATTATTGTTCAAACCTTTTTTTCTTGCTAAAACAAAATGTGATCATTAAACGTGAACAATTTTTTTCAATCTTTCCTTTTTTTTTTTTAGCTGATAATTGAAGCTCCTTCATGAGTTTTATACTGTTTCCTATTAGCATTGACCATCTGACCATTCCGTCCACTACTGGTCGTGGCGTGTTGCGGCGTGTGCTAGAGGTGTTTGATTGTTGGTTTGAATCAGGGTCCATGCCTTACGGCCAAGCTCACTTCCCGTTTGAAAACAAGAAAGAATTTGAAGAAAACTTTCCTGCAGATTTCATCGCAGAGGGCATAGACCAAACCAGAGGATGGTGAGAAAAGTGCTGATGTTTGATTGTTTATGATTTCTTAGAAAATACAGGATGAAATGTTGTGTTTCTATTTTCCTAATTTTATAAGCTCCAAATATTCATGACCTTAGGAAACTTAAAGTAAACTTGGATGAGTAGTCAAATCTTTAAATTAAACTGTGTTCAATTATATTTTGCTTATCTTGCTAATATGTTTTTATAAAACATTTCAACTTCACCTGACATTGAGTTGAATGAATTATTGAAGACTCGTGGGCAAGATCCAGGGGTGATGGTGTAGTCAGTGATCCTCAACTAGAACAGTGCCCTTCTTTTTCCTTGGAACGTCAAGTATTGCATGTCAGTCAATTGCGGAATAACCATTTTTGAAATGAAGAAGACAATGCCCAAAATTGCTGAAGAACATAAGATAGTAATAGATCACCATCTAAAAATTGGCCCTGGACCAGATAAGTAGAGGTTCTTTGTTGCTGCCTCACTTGCCAGTGAGCATAACAGGCAGTAAGTAAGAAGTAAGTGAGTATTCTAGATTGTAAAATTGTTAGTGGTAGTTACCAGCTGAACCTTTGGTCCGTGTTCCACTGGGCGATCATTGATGCAATCTAACACTCTTATTTGCAGGTTCTACACCCTCATTGTGATTTCAACATTGCTGTATGGTAAACCGCCTTTCAAGAATTTGGTCTGCAACGGTCTTGTGTTAGCCAAGTAAGCAAAATTATGAGGTTCAGTTAATGCTTGAGTTGGGTTGAATTGTTCAGATAAAATGTAGCAGTTTTTTTCTTGTTTGACTCTCTTGTAGTTCTTTATTCACATTCATTAAGTCTGGTGCTTGGAAAAACTGTTGCCATTAACACCCAAGAGTCGAGTCTTATAAACAGGAAAGCATTTCACAGTAAATTATTATGTTATTTATTTTTTAGTGTAAATCATCTCTCTGCTGTTTGGGGTTTGATCTGTTCCCTCTTTGAACTAATTTTATCATCTTACTTTTCTAGAGGCTCATCTGTGACCCGTGTGTGTTTTGGGGCCCTAAAACCTCCAATAAACAAACAACAAACAAAAACTGCTATCAATGTAAATTTATTGAATAACGATAATTTTTTCATGTCAATTTTTCTCTCATTCTAAATGGCAGAGATGGACAGAAAATGAGCAAGAGGAAGAAAAACTTCCCCGACCCAGTGTCTTTGATTGATCAGTTTGGGGCCGATGCTCTCAGGTTGGTTTGCACTTTTTAGATGTCATTTTAGTGTTTTGTTTCTTTTCCCGAGCTATATAAAAAAGATAATCCTTCTTGATTTTAAGGTTGTTTTTTTATCTTTCTGGAGAGATCCTTCTTTTATCTTTTAGTAACAACAAACAATTTCTTTTCATCTTAATTTTTATGAAATTATCTTTGTTTTTTTAATTGAGTTTGGTTTTGAGTTCATTTTTCACTTTAGCTTTTGAATTGAAAAAAATCATATTGTGATTCTTTTTTTTTTTTTTTTTTGTGTGCCTTAATATCAATCTCATTTTTTGTTTCACAGGTTGTATCTTGTGAACTCCCCTGCCGTACGAGCAGAGAGCTTACGCTTCAAAGAGGAAGGAGTCAGGGACATCCTGAAAGATGTTTTCCTCCCTTGGTACAATGCGTTCCGCTTCTTACTGCAGAGTGTAGGAGCCTGGGAAGAGAAGACGGGCAACAAGCTGGTCATCATGGACAATTCTAGAAAGACGTCGGATAACTACATGGACCGGTGGATTCTGTCCGTCACTCAGTCACTGGTCAAGTTTGTCCAGCAGGAAATGACCAAGTACTTCATGTACACAGTGCTGCCCCGTCTGGTCAAGTATTTCACACAACTGACCAACTGGTACGTGAGAATGAACAGGAAGAGGTTAAAGGGCGACTCTGGCGTTGCTGAGAGTCAAAAGGCCCTGGAGACGCTGGCCTCTGTGATATTCTGCGTGGTCCGAGTCATGGCGCCATTCACCCCGTTCTTGACAGAGACCATCTACCAAGGGATGAAAAGCATGGTGGATTTATCAGACGTGAAAGATGCTCGCAGCGTCCACTTCCTCATGCTGCCCAAGCCAAAAGAGTTCCTGATTCACAAGAAGATTGAAACAGCCGTGGCCCGCATGCAGTCTGCCATTGAGCTTGGCCGCGTTGTCCGGGACAGGAAGACCCTGCCTTTGAAGTATCCGCTCAAAGAAATGGTGGTCATCGTCAAAGACCAGGACACCATGGATGATATCCGGTCTCTGGAGAAATACATTCTGGAGGTGAGCTGCTTCAACTTATCTTTCAAAATTTCTCAGTTTAAAGTATAGGTGATTACTAAAAAAAAAATTTCTCTTCTTCAAGAAATTTCTAAGCTTTCACACATCCTTTAATCTCCCTCCCTTACTTCATCTGTCTCTTTCTTTCTCTCTCTCTCCTTCTTTCTCCCTCTCTCTATCCCGTACAAGGTATTTTGTCTTTCTCCTCTTTCTCTTGTCTCTGTTTGTCTCTTTATCCTTTCCCTCCCCCGTTTTCAACTGCATTTTACATTTTTGCATTCCTGTTTGTCTTGGCAGGAGTTGAATGTGAAATGCCTGACCTTGACCTTGGACAAGAGCCAGTACGGGGTGCGGCTGGAGGCCAAGCCAGAGCACCAGACCCTGGGGAAGAAGCTGGGGAAGGCGCTGAAAGAGCTGGGACCTGCAATCAGTGCTCTCACAGATGCTGAGATTGAAAAGTAAACACAAGTTAGGGTTCTTTGAAAATGACAGTGTGTCTAGCAGGGTTATCTCATTGAAAAGTTGCCGTTTTTAATAATTTTATGGCTGAAAATTAATCAAAGGGGAAAATTAATGAAATTGAAAGCGGTTTAGAATGTGGCCATTAATTATTGTGTTACAATTTTAAAGAAGAGCTTTTTTTTCTGCACTATTGTTTCTTTTGTCTTATATTTATCATGTAACAACATATATATGTTTTTTAAATCATGCTCGAGTGACTGACTGGAAGAGAGAAGCAAACCTGTTGAACACTTACCTGGATGAATATGATAACATAATTTGTTATTTTAGAATGATAATTAGCCACAGGTCAGTGACTCACTTCAATGACTGAGATCACCTGAGGGAAGCCGGGAAATTAGTTTTAGAAAGCCTTTTCACTATTTTTGAAGTAATTCAGTGAAACAAAGAATAACAGAACAGAAAAGAAAAGCCATCCATTTTTTTTTTTTAATTGATGACTAGAGGGTCTAGGCATATTTTTAAATGGAATTGAGTGATGGCTGTGTGTTCACCGTGTTAGAACGTTAAATGATTGGCCAATTTTATCCTACGCAGGTACCAGTCTGAGGGTAAAATTGATGTGGCTGGATTCATCCTGGAGGAAGGAGACCTGCGGGTTCTCTACGCCGTCAACAAGCAAGGTGGAGATGCACCTCAGCAATACGAGGCCCATTCGGATGGCACTGTAAGCTTGAATTTGTTAAAGTTCTTTTTCTTTTTCTTTTTCTTGTTCTTGTTCTTGTTCTTGTTCTTGTTCTTGTTCTTCTTCCTTTTATAGAGCTGGGCCGATTTGGCGTTTAAAGCTGTGCTTTGTTGAGAGATGGCTGCTAGCCGGGTGGGTTTTTTTAAATCTTTTTTTAGACAAAACTTCTTTTGCTGTTGCTCAGTAAGGCATTTCCAAATTAGGATATTAAATGAATTAAACGGTCAGTGTCTTTATTTCTATCCTTTCTTCTTATTCTATTTTTCGGAAGTTTGGCTGGCTGAAGGAGTGCCCTGAATGATAATGGATTGAGTCTTGTTTGTTCACCTCCTTTTGTTCAATTGAAAAGATGATACATGACAGTGTGGAGAAGGGAGATAAAATTGCCTCTTTCAATACTGGTGGCGGAAGTCTCCATCTTTGGTCACTTGTCAGTCAACCATTTTTGTTCATTTTTCTACGTAATTTTTTTTGTATTTTAATTTGTATCAGATTTTAGATGTACAAATTTTATCTTGTACCTGAAGGAAAGATTGATAATAATCACATGAGGAAGAATTCTCTTTTTTTGTGTGGTGAAAGCAAATCGCAACTTGATATGTAGCCCTCAGCATAGGCATGAAAAATAGAGCAAGTTGGTATTCTTTCTGAAGTCATTCAATGCACAACATCAATGGAAGGAAAATGCTCAATGGCAAATATTTTTTAAATCTTCAAAGAATTGTTTGAAATAAGTTCAGGACGTAAGCAATTTTTTAATGAGAATACTGTGTATAATTGTTTTCAGATCCTTGTGCTCCTGAATATTGAGCCGGATGAGATGATGTTGAATGAGGGGATTGCCAGGGAAGTAATGAGCCGTATCCAGAAGCTGAGGAAAAAGGTAAAGATTAATCATGGAGGGAGAGTTTGACTTTCTTTTCTTTCCGTGGAACCCAAGTCTTAGATGGATGGATGGACAGATGGATGCATGGGTGGATGGATGGATGCATGGATTAATAGAATTATTTTTTCTCTCTCTACTTGTTACTCATTGATGAAGACCAATGAGCTGATTTACCTCAGGATGTTCCATTTTTACACTACTGTAAAAATGTAACCAGTTAAGATTTTGAAATGTTTTCCATATCAGTGTATGTGGAATGTCATCTAGTGTGTCCTCAAACTTCAAACAAGTTTCACAAAAACATGAGTGGAGATACACAAATGTGTACCTAGTTTTTGATGTTACTGTGTAAACATCTTACTTTTTGCATGGGTCTTGATTCTATGGTGGCAGTTATTGGTGTGGTGTGTTTACACACTTATGAGCTGATGACACAATATGGACTCAAGTTCGTGTTTACACACTTATGAGCTGATGACACAATATGGACTCAAGTTTTTCTACACACTCTTTGGCTCAGTTTGGCAACTCTCTTTTTCAGTATTTGAAAAGAATAAGGGGTGTCAGTGAAGAAGCTGGACTTCACTGAGTGTGTTGAACACATCTCTGTTCCATGAAAAGACATTGCAATCTGAGTTAAAAGTGCTTACAACAGAGGCCATTGGATTTGTTGCCTCTGGTTTTTGTTGTTGTTGATGAGATGAGTCCCATGCAGTCAGGTTGCTTTACTTACACCCTGTTGGGACATGAAAGGCAGATTAATAATAATAATAATGCACATTTATAACTCGCAAAAACTATCCCCACCTTGGCAGCAGGCTATAGGTGCCAAATTAAGATTAATTTAAAAAAAAAGATCATTGCAATACCATAATCACATTTACACCTAAACTCACATGAAAACAAGGACACACACGCACGCGCGCACACACACACACACACACACACATACACAAACACACACACACAAACACAAACACAAACACACAATGTCAGCTTGAAGAAACTAAACCATCAACAATCAACTTTGCCTCTTATTTGTGTGCAATTAACTGTGACAGAAATCTACTCAGAATGTTGTGATGCTGTTTTGGGATTGAATGCAGTTCTCATGAATTCATTTGTCTGTCAGTTGATTTGATTCTGTGTTTGAATAAAAGAGGAGGAAAACAGTCTTCATGGATTGAAATATCCCAAAGTGAATGTTAACTCTGTCAAATAGAAAAGGTTTCTTTTCTTACTGAAGTTGTGTTGGGTTTTTTTTTTAATTTCAAAATGCTAGGAGGAAAGGTAAGATGTTCATATTCTTTTGGTGAAAGGCTGATAACTCAGTTTGTCAATGAATATGTTCTCCTCCCGCTCCTCCTCCTCCTCTTCCTCTTCTTCCTCTTCCTTCTTCTTCTTCTTCTTCTTCTTCTTCTTCTTCTTCTTCTTCTTCTCCTCTTGTGCAAGAATAGGAAAGTAATATTAGGTAATAAAGAACAGAGAGAGAGAGCATGGTGTGTGTGCGTGTGTTTGTGTTTGTGAGTGAGAGAAAGAGAGAGAAAAAGATATATTTTTTGACATTTTACAAACGGACATACTGACACGCAGCAGAGCTGTTGGGGAGGGGGAGTGATGGAACACTTACTAGAATAGGTAGCTTGAAGTGCTTGTGTAGGCTATGTAGCTCACCAGTCTATCATCATGTCGCACCAAAACCTTATTACATGGATTATCACTGCAATAGGTAATGGCTCGCAGACCTGCCAACCGTCTCGGATTTTCTGGGACAGTCCCGGATTGGGGTATCAGGGATTGGGGCATCAACTGTTCTCTCTCACTTACATTATCATGGTGGAGTTTCTTTTTTTTTTCTTTACATACCAATATAACAACAATATCATGTGTTTGGGATGGGGTGGGGAGGGGGTTCAGTTCGTCTTGTCTTCATACACTCCTTAATATTGATATCCCATGAACCCTTCATTATTTGTCTGTTTAGTTTTATGTGGGGGAGGTGTACTGCTTTTGTAAAAAAAAATGTTATCTGACTGCGCGCCGTGCATAGTGTCCCTGATTGGGTTTGGGAAAAGTTGGCAGGTCTGGGCTCGTGAACTGTCCTTAACCACAAGCCATCCATAGGGAGAGAGAGAGAGAGAGAGAGATCTACAATGTTTAAAAAAAAATACGGGCATGGTTGTGTTTAATTGTTTGTCTTTGTTCCAAGGTGTGTCGTACAGTATAGTTTGTCAATCATTGGAAAAAAGTAAATGCTATACTTCAATTATATCATATTAGTGTGGTTAATTTAACTGATCCTCTCTTGATCAGTATCACACTGTTCTTTGCTTGTTGCTCCCATTATCATATGACCGTTTGTATTGTACGTAACATTGTCAGCTTCCCTGCTATGAGTCAAGATTCGAAGGGTTTTATAAGGCATTTGCCAATACATTATAATTTCATTCAGTCACAAATTTTCCACAGCATATAAGATATGAAAATAAATAAATAAGCAAGCGAACAAGCAGATAAACAAATAAATAAACTAATAAACACATAAATAAATGACGCACAGGACGTACATAAAGAACTAATTTTGAATATTCCGAGCTGTTCTACTGTACTTTCAACCTATATTCCCTTCCCTTGCCATTTCTCCAGGCCAAGCTAGTTCCCACAGAGGACATAAAGATTTACTACAAAGCGTCCAAAAAACTCGTCGACATAATCGAGTCGTTCTCAGAGTTCATTGACGCCACCATCAAGAAGCCTGTCAAGCCTTACCCTGTGCCCGGCAAAGCCGAAGTCATCATCAAGGAGGAGACACCAGTCAGTACACACAGATTGCACTTGCTTCTTTAACATACCGGCACTTCAATGCTATCTATTAGCTCCTTCTTATTCTATCTGTTTCTAAATCCATGATTTTGTTTGAACCTTAACTTGAGGTTATGTATTTTGCCTTCTTATCTGTTTTTTTTTTTCTTTTTCATTGTAATGAATGTTTATTGTTTTAGGGTGGGGTGGAAGAGTAGGGTGTGACTGCAAAAGAAAATCCTGATGGTTTAAATAAAAATAACAACCTTTATTCATCCCGCATGGGAAAGTGGCTTCTAGGGTCTGTCCCAAGGAAGGACAGGGACAACCTAGGCGACCTCCGTAGCACAGCGATGCTAAACAGCAACCTAAATGAACTGGGACAATTTATAAACTTCTTAGGCAAAGTATTTCAGGTATTATGTTGTTCACTTGGACAACATGAATAATTTGTCTAGCCAATAAATCTTGTCCCTTCTTAGTCGCCTTCTTACTTACTGAAAGATCAAGTTATGTCATTTCTTAAATTTTATTGATTGCCTAGTTTATGGTGCCATTATAATTTGGTACCTCTATCATCCCCCCCCCCCCCCCCCCCTGTGGGGGGTTGGTTGGAGTCCCTGGT
>JBCIKM010127487.1:0-13959 GCA_039654465.1 Melibe viridis | reverse complement strand
AGAGAGAGAGAGAGAGAGAGAGAGAGAGAGAGAGAGAGAGAGAGAGAGAGAGAGAGAGAGAGAGAGAGAGGCATAGAGCAGAAGTTTGGTACCATTTATTATGAATAAGCTGTAATCGTTATTCAAACAGAGAAGCAGCGATTATCCACAAATTTTATACGAATTAGTGATAGTGGCTATTCCTCACAATAGTACTGGAAGAAAATGGTGAACAAAAGGTCCGAAAGAATAACACGTGTTGCAGTTGAATGGAGGAAAATCGTGAATAAAAAGACAGTTGAGAAAGAAAAGACAAAGCCGCTTTAGGCGCAGTGCGTACAAAGCAAATGACTTCTTAAACAATCACGTAACGCCAAAGTGGCCTTTTCTATAGTATATCTGTAACCGGGAAATGGTCCTGTCCTACGAAAGCTATTAGGAATGCAAACTCTTTTTTTTTTTTTAAATAAGATTACAGGATGCATTTGAAAATCGGATATGTTAGGAAAAGCAAAGAAAATTAAGGGCATGCCAGGTATCGAACCCATATTGCTATGCTTACAATGCCAACACACTTATGCTTAGGCTGCAGTGGCGATGCTTTAAAAACGATACATTACACACATAAAAAGCTGCCTAATTTTCATTCTATGCATGAATTGACTAAGAGAGGAACCGATGTCGGATCACTTTTAAGTGAAAATTCAATATGATCAACTTTGTTTTCTTAATCGTTTAATCTTGCAGTTACACAGACCTATTAGCTGGGCGCAGAGCCAAAAAGGGAACCGGAAGTTCAACACAAAATACGTGTAATTTTTTGGGTCAGGTCTTACTCTGTTGTCAAGTGTAAACATGTTGTTTTCAGTGCAGGGAATCAAAGACTCAATAAACTCATTAAGTACCAAATGAGGTAGTGTGCTGCAATAGCAGCGAATGCGATTTTAATTTAGTATTGTGCCTTCTGTTAAACTTCTTTCCCTACTTCTTGAGCTCCTCCCTTGAAACTAAAAATTTATTTCAAACTTTACTAGCTCCATGGCATAATTTATGTATGATCTGTCACTTTATCCGACTAAATTCTCATAACTGTAGTTGGTATAGCAAGATCACACCAATAGCACAACACCAAAAAGCCAACTTTCCTTTTCTGTCACGAGACAGTATGTGAACGTTTTTAAGGCAAGAGTAGTCTCGATCAAGCTTAATAAAACAAAGAATTTAACAATGAAATTCTGAAATTTAAAGGATTTGGGAAATTTAGCAGATTAACCAACCAACATATGGCAAAATCAGGTTTACTTGATGTAAACTGATGCAATGCTTCCTTTGAGCCACAACCGGTGAGGATACAGACGGAAGTTCAGTGATGATTTTCAGTGTGGAAGGTAAAATTTTGCTATGAATAGTAAAAAAGAGTGAGCATTAAAGCTAACTAACAAACGAAAAAAGAAATAAAGTAAGCATAACAAACTTCCGGTCCATCTGTTTCTCCAAACCAAAGCATGAGCTGTGAGACAGGGGATTGGGAAATTTTATATGGTGATTAAAAAAAAAGAAAAAAGAATACAATACCTTAGAAACAAATGAAATGCTGACTTTATGACAAAGATCCTGACAACTGGACTCATCGTTTTATCATAGAAACCACAATTATTTCTAACTTTTTTATTTGATAAGTTAGCAGGTCCTGGTCAACTCAAAGTGCAAATATGGGCAAGCCAAAGATAAAGGACAGCATCAACAAAGCTGGTCACAGCATGAATCCAGGTAAGTTATTGATAATCATGTTAAATATTTGATTACATGCAACTAAGGCTTTTGTTTGGTGATTTCAGTGGTTGTGTAGTTTAGTTAACAGTGACTAGACTCCATCAAAACAAAATATTGGGCGGCAGAAAGTAATGTATAAATATTCATTCTATAAGAACCTCCCATCTCTAATAGAAGCCTACCCCCGCTCCTAGATCCAGCAGTCCGCAATTTTCTCCCCAGTCAATTGCAGCAAAAAATAACACAGCACATTTATTTTAGTAGCTTTTCAATACAAAAGGAAAGTGGGGTTTTATAATAAAGGAATTTGTGATTAAATTCAAGCAAACGGAGACAGAATTGCTCAAAACTTTTAATGCCACCATTGTCGAGCTTAAATTTTCTGAAATAAAAGATATTAAAAACTGTATTACGATTTAATGGGAAGAATTAGTTGTGAAACCCAACAGACTAGCTCATCAAAACACCGATTGGTCATCATCATGGTGATGAGACGACAATATTATCTTTGTGAGAATGAGGCAAGTGCTTTTCTCGAGTACAATTACTCAGTATCTACCTCTAGAAGAAAATTCACTTTAGTTACCACTCTTAATCAGCTATGGCTACTTGCACACCCAGCATCACATTGTATCGTTGGAGAATTAATTAGTAAAGCTTTGATTTGCTGTCAATGACTGTTATAACCCGATATTCTACCACCGCTCCATTTATCTGACTTTATGGATCTAGATCTAAAAATCCTTGCAAAATCAAAATCTCAATTTCAAGGAACCCTGTGTCTCCGCTAGCCGTGGTCCAACAGTAGTGTAAAGAGAGACTTATATGACCATCGGAATTGTCATTTTTGGAGCCCTCCCCCCTTCCATCATTTTCATGCCCCTAGGGCTTCTAAGAATGAGTATGGTATATGCATTACCCCTGACTTCCTCCCACTCTCTCTCTCTCTCTCTCTCTCTCTCTCTCTCTCTCTCTCTCTCTCTCCCCCTTCCTCCCTCCCTCCCTTTAACATATTTTCTGACCCGCTTATTTCTATATGCCTATCCATTCACTGGCTTTGCAGGTTTGTCTCTATCCTGTTCTAATCAATCCATTTGAATCTTGTTCCTAGAATTTTTTTAAAATTTGATTTGCATTTGCAATATTTTAAGTCCTGGGAGCAGGTTCGCAAAGATCAGTTGCAGAGGAGCAACTTTCTTCTGATAATAGTTGACTATTTTACTAAGGGCTGTCAATATCAATCCAACACATATGTGTAGATTTATTGGACTCCAAGCCAGGCCGTCTCTTCTGCATTCGTGTATATGTTCTTTGTCGTGAATCAAAAGAAAATCACATTATTTGCTTACCTAAGAAGAAGTAAAAAACTAACTTACTTGGCATACTTGACTTAAGCCTCTTGTTTCTGCAGGGAACAAAGGGCCGCAACAACACTCCTTCAGCGTACATGGTTCTGGCAGGTCTTCTCCAGCTCTGCCTGACACTTGAGCTGCCTAGGCCTCTGCTTCTATGCTTCGCTGCCAAGTCTTTTTTGGCAGACTGACTCTTCTCTTCCCTTCTGAGTTCCAATCCAGGGCCTGCCTTGTGACATTTGGTGCAGGCTTCCTTAATGTGTGGCCAATCCATCCCCATTTCCTCTTCTTAATATCCATTTCAATTGAAGCCTGTCCAGCTTGACTTCACAGTTCCTCATTTGATACAAGCTCTGGCCATCTTATTTTTTAGGATGTTTCTGAGACACTCATTGGTGAAAGTCTGCAATTTGTTGGCGTTGCTTTTAGAGACCCGCCATGTTTTAGACCCGTATAATAGAACAGACTTCACATTTGTGTTGAATAGACAGACCTTATTATGGAGTTTGATGATGATCTCCAAATTTTGGCTCCTCTATGACAGTCATGTGCCGTTGGGCCCTAATACCTCCAAGAAACAAAGGATCTCCAAATTTGTCTCAATTTGTTGAAAGCATGTCTTGCTTTGTTGATTCTACACTTGATGTCTTCATCTGCTCCCCCATCTTTAGAAACAATGCTGCCAAGGTAGACAAACTTGTCTATCCACATCTTTGATGGCTTCTCCGATTAAGGTCACTGTAGCATGCTGGTTGTTATTCAATCTCATGACCTTTGTCTTTCTTACATTGACCTTAAGTTCAGTCTTTAGTGCCTCCTTGGCGAGACGACTGCATCTTGCTGCTTGTGAGAGAGAAGACTAACATCATCTGCAAAATCCAGGTCTTGGAAATGCTTCAGTCAGGTCCACTGGATACTTGTCTTCTGGCCTTTTGTTGTCTGTCTCATGATTCAGTCTATCACTGTTAAAAAGATTGTTGGTGAGAGTATACAGCCTGTGTGGACTGAGAAGGGCTCTATAAGCTTTCAGTCATGGATGACTAGACAAGTGGCATCCTCATACAACTGTTGGTTAATGTTGACAAACTCTGCTGGAAAGCCATAGTGTTGCATCAGTCTCCAAATGACTTCTCTGTCAACACTGTCAAAAGACTAACCGATGATACTAATTTTTATCACAGTTATTTTAGGCCTATGCTGTTTTGTTGGACTGCCAATGTGAACTTCCATCCCTTTGTTTTAAGTTAGCAATAAATATATTGAAATTATAATAATGTTATTTTTATTTTGTTCCAGATCGTCCCAAACAAGCTGGAATGAGGGATCGGACTACAATTCGAAGACTCAAGATGTACAAGAACTTCAAACCTGTCAGGTATTGCCATTATATTTTACCTAGAAGTCAGATTTTCTAACATTCATCTTTGATTTTCTGAAATAATGGTGATTTTTTTTTTTGTTTTTTGTTTTGTTTGTTTTCTTTGGAAAGTGCTTTGCCTGAAATGACCTTTCTTGTCTTTAGATGAGATGAATGCTGATTGAGGGTGATATTTGTCTCAATAGTTTGTTCTCATTTCTTTGCATTCAATCTCCAAATTCTCTTAGATTATTACAGTAAACCTCGGATACAACGAGACCTTGGATCGCGTGAGGTTCTTTGTAATTCCTGTGGGTTTTTTTTTTCCTTTGTAATTGTTAGTAATATAAAAGGGATCCAGCAAGCAACAAAATAGTTGACCTCTGATAGAATGAGCACAACCATGACATAATAATGGATAATAATAAAACCATCCGCTTCTTGAAACCCTGTTTTTTTTTCCTCCATTTTCCTCCCGATTATCACTACTACTTCACTGTGCTATGTGTTGGGAGAACATGTGCTTGCTGTGAGTGACAGATGCAAATTTGTCCGTGTCACCCCTCCTCTTAATGTCTCTACACTAGACACACACGCACAAGCATGCACACATACAGATACTACACACATGTGCCTTTTGTCAACAAGAACTTGACGCAGACAATGGAAAGGTCCGCCTTGGTAAACAGACTGTCCCACACTCTTTCCGTCTCCAGAATAATTGAACTATCCAGGTAATGCATACTTAACATTAAGTTGAGTGTGTAGTTCTAATGCCTTGCATTCATTTCTGCTTCTAGCCAGTCCAATAGCTGTTGCATCTTTCTCCTTCTTTATCTTTAACCAAAAACAATATGCAGCAGCAACAAAAACAAAGAAAATATGTTGATTTCTATCATTAGCTATCTCTACCGCACGTTTGACAGAGTAGGAGAAAAGGAGAAAGCTATTTGGGGTTCAGTTTACCAATATGAGGTGCATTCCTTTACTACAAGGCACACCTTGCACTCAACGACATATTGAATCCAAGAGGGATAATCAGACGGTCCCAATGACCTCATTGTATCCAAGATCCACAGTATTACATATTTATTTCTCCATTTTTCTTTGTTTTCTATGTATCACCCAGAAATAAACAAGGTAAAATCATCAAAGCTGCCCCTTTTCAATCAAGATTACAGTCAGGAACTATGGCCAGAGTGGAGCCCAACCGCAAATGGTTTGGTAGGTTTTAGGAACCAAAATTAAATTACCATAGGGGCTTATTTCTCAGATAGTTAGTGTCATAGTAATTTCGGGAGAGTACAAGGGAAAGTAAAATAAAAGAATAGGGATAGAAAGGAAAGGACAGCACACCCTTCCCCTCTCAGTGCAAACTTACTTTTGAAGCAGTTATGAATAGCTGATCAGTTTGGTCAAAAGACTTGGTGAGGAAGGCCTCTATGTGACACTTAATGTGCTGAAGTAGCATAGTCATTGTCACTCTGTCGCAACTATTGATTCAGCAGGATTCAACAAGTAGCTCCAATTCCTTTCCGTCACTAATGTGCATCTTCAGTCTTGATGGAGGATGAGAGAGACGTTTAGCACATGATCTAAGAACAAGTATTCTTTATTATTAAGTATTAATGCTTCAAATTAGGTTTTGATGATAACAGATGATTGTTGTCAAAGAATTTTGGACTCTCATGTGTTTTTTTTTTCCCCTATCTTCCAGGTAACACCAGAGTTGTGTCACAGAATGCCTTACAGTCCTTTAATGATGCAATGAATAAGGTGAAAGCGGACCCATACAAAGTTGTGATGAATCCCACAAAAAATCCAGTCTCACTTCTGAGCTATGTTCCTAAAGCTGTAAGTTGATTCTTTTTTAGGCTGTGTCATTTTTATAGAGTAGACACAGACATTTGTATTAGAATTCAAATGGCTAACAGTGTGTGGACAGCAGTTGTGTCTGTGGTAGACCAGTGATTGCCAACCCAGGCAACATTGACCACTAAACCATGAGGGAATTTTGGTCGGCTATGGAAAATTTCTACTTTAAAAATTGGTGTGGATGACCATTGCAATATACCGCAGCTTCTAAGAAAGGAAAAAAAACAAATTCATATCAACCACCAACTTCCCCTTCTGTCCTTCCCCCCCCCCCCCCCCCCCCAATTAGTTTACAGATCACCTGTCATTGACACAGTAAATCTTAGTCACTAAATTAGTATTTACATGGCAACACAGTGTGCACAGCGAAAGCGCACAGCTGAATCAAAAACAAGAAGAGTTCTGCTTTCATTTGCTCTTTACTGATTGCTGTTTGGACCATTCTAGCCCCTGCTACGGTTCTTTGAAGATGGCTTTTATTTATATTCAAGAGTTGATTCAGTTTAACTCTTTTTTACCAATATTATTCATTTTAACATGATTTTGACAACTTGATGTCAAATTTTGAGGCAATATTCAATCAGAAGCTTCTGAGGGGGAAATCAAAGACTCTGATGTGGATAGCAATAATGCCTCGGGCGACGGAAATAAGTTAAATTCTTCTTTTTACACCTCCCATTTTTGTTTTTGTTTTTCAAATAAACTGTCTTACTTTAATAAATGAAATTATATATCATCTGAAAGGTACATCATTTGTGTACTTTTTGGTATTTTTTAAATTCAGATTTATCAATATTTATTTCAGTTAATACTGTCAATTTGTCAAAGGGTCAAACAAGGTTATTTTCACAATGCTGGGATTATATGAATGTCTCTTCCGTAAATTCATGGTAAGTTAATCATCAAAAGCATTGTCATAATGAGGTTTTAAGGAAATATTTGATAATGCTGAAAACTTTTTCAAATGTTGTTATTACTTTCCTGCTTCTGTCAGTTGAGGTTTTCTTATATCTTCTTCTTCAGTTGGATCAACCAACTCAGTGAGGCTGAGCATGACTGTCGATGTGTGTGTGTGTGTGTTATACCCATGTGTGCTTTTAGGGGTATGGGTAAATGTTTTATGTGTTTGTTTTTGTTTGTTTTTTTCAACACAACACCCAATGACCTTCATTACAATTGTTACATATTTTGACACTGGTTAATACAATATATATGATACCCAATTTTTTATTGCACAGCTCTCAGCACCTCGTTTGTTGGATAGAGAACCTTTTGAGAAAGTATTCGGGAAGAAGGCCACTAGGAAGAAACCAACTTTAAATACCTATGATTTAGAAGTAAGTACATTTTTTTTCAGGCTCCCCCTTCTCTCTCTCTCCTCTCTCTCTCTTTCTTTCTCTCTCTCTCTCTCTCTCTCTCTCTCTCTCTGTCTCTCTCTCTCTCCTCTCTCTCTCTTTCTCTCTCTCTCTCCTCTCTCTCTCTCTCTCTCTCTCCTCTCTCTCTCTTTCTCTCTCTCTCCTCTCTCTCTCTCTTTCTTTCTCTCTCTCTCTCTCTCTCTCTCTCTCTCTCTCTCTTCTGTGCATCCTCTCCACCCTTTTTGTGTGTGTGAGTATTTGTATCAATCTCCATCATTTTTTCTTGTATCTTTAAGATGCCTTTTGGAAGTTATGTAGTTAAAAAAAAAAATTTTTTACTTTTGTGTCTTCCACATTCTCTAATTGATGCTACAAGACAAAAAAAATCATTAGCTTCAAAATTTTTAAACTATCTTTTTCTGCACTTTCAGGAAATGGTGCGGAATGCAGATGAAGCCTTGGCAAAATATGAAGAAGGCAAAAGTCTTCAGCCTGAAATAGAGTCTTGGGTAAAGGATGAAGAACGTGAAATTGTTTTTAAAGCTGGAACTTCCAAAAGAATTTGGAATGAACTATATAAGGTTAGTACATTTTGACATGAACAGAAATTGTTAGTTATAGTAATAGTGATGTATCTAATTACTATCAACTACGTTTGTATTATGATTCTTCTAGAGCTGAAGGAATAGATTGTAAATTTTGCTTAGTCCCATTGAGAAGCAATTGAATTTTGGACTTTCTTTAGATGAGTACTCTCTGGACACAAACAGTCTTTTTGACTTTTTGTTCTTTTCAGGTAAATTAAAAATACAACTTGAAATGATACAGTATGAAACCATTTTGTATCATGATGCATTCAGTTTTGGATTCCTCTTTGTTGTTCCTGTAATCATAGGTTATAGATTCATCAGATGTCCTCATTCAAGTCTTAGATGCAAGAGATCCAAACGGTACTCGATGTCGACAAGTTGAAAATTATCTGAAGAAAGAAAAGGCTTTTAAACATCTTGTCTTTGTGCTTAATAAGGCAGACCTGGTCCCTAACTGGGCTATAGTAAGTTCATATTATTTCAAACTAAAGAATCACAGTGATCTCTGTTTTTGGTTTATTGATTTTTACTGACTTGAATAATATTGCATTTTTACATTCATCAGTTTCATTAGTTTTGTGGTTTTTCTAAGAAAGTTTTTGATACTTTTTACAATTTGTTTGATTTGGGAAATTAACCAATTATGAAATGACAAAGGTGTATCAAATTTTAAGACTATGTATTAGCAGGCATTTCATTAGCAGGCCTTCCTTTTTCTTATCGCTTTACACACTATGTTTTTCTCTCGTTGTATTAAAATCGCTTTTTTAAAAATTTTGTTTCTGCAAATGACAACTGATGTAAAATGTCTTTTGAATTGCCTGAAAAAGGACAAGAAAGATTTGTATTATTATTATTATTATAATCTGTGCCTTATTGTATTATTTTCAACAGAAAAAGTGGGTTGCAATTTTATCAGCTGAATATCCTACATTGGCCTTTAGAGCGAGCATAACAAATTGTTTTGGCAAGGGGGATCTCATATCACTGTTAAGACAGTTTGGAAAGGTACAGTCTAAGAATAAAATTTAGATTTTATTTAGAAAAGTCTAGCTTTTGTTAATATGTTTTCAGCAATTTCTTTCTTCTTTTTTTTTTTCTCCATGAAGCAGTGATAGTAATGCTTTGAACCGACAGTTTTCAAAATGCCAGCATGCTTGAAATTTTTGAAGTCACTTGATGCATGGCTCATATTTTGTTAGCTCATTGAAATATGTAGCAGAATAGAGGCATGAATCAAATTTGTAAATTTTGATATTTTTTTAGCCCTGAGTTTTTCTTAATTTTGTGGAAAAGTGTATGAAGGCGAATGCATAGCTCCTGAATTTAGAAATAAGGAATCAAGCTTTGAAATTTGATAAAAAGGCAATTCATGAGATTTTTCATAACCTTTAGTCTTGTCTGTGACAAGTCGTAGCTGGAATTAAAGATTGCTGTATGAGATGAATAATGGTGGACATTGTCATAAAATACATTTTAAGGTACTGAAAATGAACACATAGATTTTTTCAATACATTATTGTCAAACACCTTTGAAGAGAATTGATATAGGCATTAACTTTGAACCATGGAAATTGAATTGAAAAGTCAATCTTTAAGTTTATTTAATTTACCTTACAAGAAACATTCATAAATTCATAGTTTAAGGTTTTTTGAATTCTTATAGCTTCTTGAACCTCTGTATAGTGTAATTTTGGTGGATTTATAATGCGTTTACAAATCACATCTGATATTGAAGGGAAAAGGAACATACAGTTTTAAAAACTTACCCTTTTTTATTAGCCAGTAGATAGATATATATTACCTTTTTTTTTGTGTGTGTGCGTTTGGTTTTGTGGCTAGGCTGAAACATTACGGAGTTTTATTTAAGATTTTATTGCCAAAATACTTCTGGGTTTTTTTTTGTCATTGTTTATAATCTAAACAATTCATTGATTTCTATGGAGTATTAAGGCTCTGATTATATTCTAGAATGTTAGTAGTTAGTCTTGTTTCACAATTTAATACTGGCTGAATTTTAAATATAAATCATACTAGAGTATTGCTTATTTTATGTTTAATTTGTAAGATAGTGAATAATGTGTAACTTATTGACTGGAATCTATGGTTATTGAACACTATTTTCTTTTTCTTTCTTTCTTTCTTTCTTTCTTTTTTTTTTTTTTTTTTTTTCTTTTAATTTTTCATTTTACAGCTTCATAGTGACAAGAAGCAGATCAGTGTAGGTCTTATTGGATATCCAAACGTTGGGAAGAGTTCCATTATCAATGCCCTGAAATCTAAAAAAGTCTGTGGAGTTGCTCCAATACCCGGAGAAACAAAGGTAATTTCATGATGAAATGCTCGCTGATACACTATTATTTAATTAGTTGAAAAGGAATTACTTTTATCCAGTCTGAAAATATGTTTGTGGGGTAGGAGTTTTACTTGTACTTTTTGTTATTGTTTGTTTAAAAAAAAGAAAAAGAACTTTTCTTTTGTTTCTAGAAGGATTGTTTTCAAATTTTGTAAAAATGGTCAGCGTCACAAATTTGTCTACATCTGTGTTGGCTAAATAGATATTTTGCACACTGCATAGCTCGCAATTTTCCCCAATTTTCCTTATTTATCTTTTTAAAATCTTGTGTATAATTGTACATAACTGTATACAATATAATATTGTGCATTCATTTGCAATAATGTGATGTAGTCTATGTGAAGAACATATATTCTGAAATTATAATTAATAATAATAATATCGGTAAAGTTTCTAAAAAAAAAACACACATACAATCTTTACTATGCATAATGCTTAGAGAGGACAATCTATCAATTTTATGAGGGCTGCAATGAGATATTATAGTTCACCTTTATTTAATTCTTTAATTGAATGCAAAAACTAAAAATTTTTATCAGTTGAATTTTGAATTTTTTAAATATTATTATTATTATTTACCAAGGATTGAGATTTTACTTATTTGTGAGCAAAACGTTGAAACCGTTTTCAAAGGACTTCTTTGTTGTTTTTCTTATCAGGTGTGGCAGTATGTGACGCTGATGGGAAACATTTACCTCATAGACTGTCCAGGCATTGTATATCCTTCTGGAGCTACTCCCACAGATTTAGTGCTCAAGGGTGTTGTAAGTACAAAATTTATAGATAATTTTTTCAGACTGTTTTGATAACGTTTATGTTTTTGTCTCATTTGTAAACTACTGTGAAAGGAAATTAAAATCATCATCCGTTTCACAGAATAAATGCCAATAATGAGCTGAATTACTCTTAAAAAATAGTTATTACATTGGTTTATCAAAGCATGAATACTGTTCCCCATTAAGCCTTAGTTTCTAACCTTTTCTTTCAGAATTCTCAAGCAAAGTAAAAGAAAATCTATTCAGTCAGTCTGATAGCATGTATAAAAAGAAGACTTGTGGTCATAGTGACAGAAGGTGTTTGTGTTATTTGTTTTGTTTGGTGCCGGAATCTGTCTTTCTCATTTATTTACTGAAAAAGACAGTTTGCATTTTGTTTTTTTGTTTCTTTTTCAGGTTCGAATAGAGAAAGTTCATCAACCCGAGGATTACATTGAGGCCTTATTGAAAAGAATTAAAAAAGAGTATCTGGAAAAAACATATGGTTTACCAGACTGGGAGAGCCCGGAGGATTTCCTGGAGCAAATTGCCAAGAAGTCTGGAAAACTACTCAAGGTTTGTGATTCTTCATCTATGTTTAAAGTTGTGCAATTAGGTTGCAACCACCACAGTCTATGCCAAGATCATTATGCTAAACAATATTTGTATCCTATGTCTCTTGACAGAATAAATCGAATCAACAAATCTTTTTTTAAGTATAGGCATTTGTTTGCAGTTATGGTTCTATGGGTAGGGGGCGGAGGGACGAGCAAATAAAGATGTTAGTGTTCACTTCTCTTATGATTGGATATAATTTCACACTGCTTTAGATCTCACATCAACTTAAGTTATTTATCAGTTGGTTGCTGTCATATTTACTCAACCTGCAAGCCAAATGCTGTTGGTTTATGTGGTATCAATAGCTTCCTGCAGGAACTGATAATCTCTACTTTTGGTTAAGTTTGAGCGAAACACATATGCTGGCTAATTTTGACCTGCTTTTTCACTGCTAGAAATTGTTTTTCGGATAGGTTAAAAGTGATTTCCACATTTTAGCTAAATTGGAGCTAAATGCATCCCCCAGCTAATTTTGACTCGCTTTTTCACAGCAAACATTTTTTCTCCTGGGAAAGGTAAAAAAGGGAGATGTCATGTTTTGCAGGGAGCTGTCAATATTACCATTTGACTGTCAACAGCTGTCCTGAAAATTCAATGTTAGAACCAATCAGGCCATCCAAATGATTTTATGACCAAATTATAGGTGTAAAGTGGCATAGTTTTCTATGAGTATGGCTATGATTTTCCTTTTATTACTGAAGAAATTGATTGATTCATATTGTTTCGGAAGATCTCTTGACAGAGCAGGCCGTTTGTGTTGGAAGTGCTAAAGATTATTCATGCATTCAGTTTTCATTCAAATAGCATTTTGGTGTGTGTGAAATTGGGTGTAAAGGGTGGGGGGGGGGGGGGGGTAGGAGGAGGAATAAAAAGTAGAGGGATTTTTGTTATAATTGCCTCATATTTTTTTATAGAAAAGACCTTAAAGACAGAACTTTGTTTACAGGGTGGTGAGCCAGATATCTGTACAGTAGCAAAGAGTGTTTTGAATGATTATCAGAGAGGAAAGATTCCCTACTTTGTTCCCCCTCCAGAAGATGAAGTAAGTCTTTTTGCTGGCTGAAAAGCTGGTTTTCAACTTAATTTTTAACTTGTTTTTTTTTAAAGTCTATTATTTCATTTGACAAAAGAATTGTCAACTATTTCTTTTCAGAGGTGTTCATTATTATGACTTTCATTGTGTATTGTTATTTTCCTCTTTTTCTTTGTATCCAGTGTTCTTTTATTTTATATCCGTTGTGTAAAGTGCTTTGTGGCGTCTTTTTTGTTGTTGTGGAAAGTCCTTTTATCATTATTATCGTAATTGTTACTACTATTTCAACATATTCTACTTTTCAATACTGCTTCTTACAAGCAGAAAGAAGAATAAATCATTTTAGTTTTAAGACTTACAAAGGAAAGCCAGTGTTTGTTTTTTCAGCATTTATGCAGATTTCCGCACCAGCTTCCATGATTTGATTGCCTGATCACATTGATTTTTTTTAAGCATTTTGCTTAATGAGGAATTTTTGTTACTACCTAGTAGTTTTTTTAACCCTTAAAAGAATCAACAGGAAAGATGAATTCATGTCAAAATGCTGCCAAATGATTTAAATTTTCAAACCATTTTTTTTTTGGGGGAGCGTGCCTCTGAAACACACCCCCACCCCCCTCCTAGAAAGCATTGTAATAACTAACCCTGTCTCATCATATTGTTTTAAGTCAGTTTGCTTTGCATAACTCTGCTCTAAAGAGAGTCAATTGTGTTGTTATTGCTGATTGTTTGTTTGTTTGTTTTTGGGGTTGTTTTTTTGTTTGTTTGTTTTTGTTTTTTTTTTTGTTTTTTTTGTTTTTTTTTTTTTTGGGGGGGGGGGGGGTCCTTTTTTCCTCTTTTCAGATAATTCCCCCTCAACTGGAATAGTAAAACCCTGATTTAATGTTAGATTCGTGGCCAGCAGGCAAAAATTCTT
>JBCIKM010127486.1:4563-24125 GCA_039654465.1 Melibe viridis | reverse complement strand
GGAGAGAGAGAGAGGGGAGAGAGAGAGAGAGAGAGAGAGAAAGAGAGAGGGAGGAGAGAAAGAGAGAGAGAAAGAAATATCTCCTTTAAAACGACATTGTCCCTGTCTTGGGCCAGTTCTGAGAAACAACAAAACACTGAAACTCACCAATGGTACCAGGTAGTCCTATAGCACTCTGCAGGACAAATGGAGATGAAAAAATGTATTGAATATGAGGAAACAATTGAGTAAACAAACAAGTATCAACAAGGGATTCACTTAAGGAGACCTTAAGTATTTTACTGATTACTAGTTGGCCACAAAGGACTTGACTTTTTACAAGAGTCTACATTCAAATTAGAGTTAGACCACCAAGACAGCATTAAATGAAGTCTCAATGGAATTATGATTTTTACATAATCTTCAAATAAATTATAAAAACGCCTTCTTCTTTTATTTGCCTTCTTTCCAATTTCTGTCAGTTTAAAGACACTATTTTAGTTTTGCTATTCAGAGAGATTTGCAGAGCATGTTTGATTTGGTGACCATGAGGGAGCAGCAGGGGGTGTTTTGTTCTCTTCAGGATCATTGAAATCAGTCTCCCAACTCATAAGATTTGAGAAAGAGATGACCATTTAATTGAACAGTCCACTATATCTAAAATGTAAACATATATAATATATATTTATATTTCTAAAGTGAAAAATGCTAAAAATGTTTACCTGTCCAACATCTAAATCAGCAAAAACAGGGGATCTTCCTAATCTGACAGCATAGTTGATAAGCATTCGGCACAATGTGGATTTCCCAACATCAGTAGGACCAACCACAAGAATCTTTAATGAAAAAAGTAATGGAAATAGATTGAATAAGATTTCTTCATTTTCAAAATATTTATTCAGCCAACACACACACACAAAAAGGAAACCCAAGGCAACCCAACTGTAGACTTATTTTCAAGTGGATTCTTTAAACTTCCATTGGCTCTCTTTTTGGCGGCCTATTGGTTCTCTGTCGTTATCAGATAGGACTAGAGGAACTTCTAAGTTCAGGGGGCGACAACCAACACGAGGAATGGCCAAAAAGTTTGTCCACTCTTTGGAATTTAAACCCACAACAATCGGATAGTGAAATAAGCTCTAGTCTCCTTCTGTGCGAGGCAATATTGCCCATCATGATACTAGGGAATCTCATTTATACTGATGATCACTCGAAACGTCTAGTGTAGGTTTTTGTTACAAAAAATAAATTTTTACCCCTTCAAAGTGTCAAAAATAGGTGACTGCAATAAAAATGTTGGCAGACACTAGTTTTAAGTAGATATATGCAAAAGATCAGGACAAAAATTGCTGGACTGTACCCTTGGACCTCTTGTGTTCTCAGCATCTGCGGCAGTTCTCAGCTGTTCCAGAGCTGCATGTGTGTTGACATAGTAAATGATTGGAGTGTCTTTGGATATGTAAGCAAGATCTGTCTTCCCCTTCAACTGGGATAAAAAAAGAAGGAAAAACGCTGAAATTCTTTTGCAGAGTAAAAAAAAATTAAACAAAAGGTTGAAATACAATGGAATCCAGATAAAGTCAAAACATCGGGACCCAGAAAAAGTGTTGACGTAAAGCAAGGTTGCCTTTATCAATTTAGAAGGATGTAAACCCTTGAATGAAAAATATGTGGTAGGGTCACAGTACATTATGGCTTGTGATGCTTTAAAGGGTGTTTTAGTTTTTATTTTATTTTTGTTTTCTTAGTAATTTGTGTGTGCATGTGTTTTGTGTTTAACATACTTTTTCATTTTCCCTGGACATAGTGAAATTTGGGTCAAAGTGTGTCTTTTGTTGTTTATCTTTTGTTTGTTTGTTTTAAGAAGAGGGCGAACGCTATAACTAAACCATTAACACAATGAAAAAAGACACCTGAACGGTCTTACTGAGCTAATAAATACATACTACATATCTGAATAGACAGCTATCATTACTTGAAAACTAAGGCTAGCAAGAGGGTATGAAATTTTTTTGCCACCATTTCCACATATACCTGCAGTGTACATCCATGCCAAGTAAAAATGGCAACCTTTGATCCAGGAACAAAAGAGTATTTTTTACTTTTTGTAAGCTCTGTACCAAACATTTCTGACCTCCCATCTGTCATCTGTGAATTGAAAGAAATGACAGTATGATTTTTGTCACTCAAAGTCGGAAATGAGTTACATTGGGGAACATGTCGTACCAAACATTTCTGACCTCCCATCTGTCATCTGTAAGATGAAAGAAATGATAGTATAATAAGCTTCTGATTTGTCACTCAAAGTTGGAAATGAGTTATACTGGGGATCATGTTGAAACAAAATACCTTCAGCCAGAAAAAGCTGGCTAACTAAAAATGATCTGTTATTTTATCTTTATCAATGTCATCACACTGAGGATAAAAAAAAAGGGGGTGAACAGAAGGAATTTATGTTTTGTTAGCAATCTAGGGTAAAGTTTGACAACAAAATGTACATCCCTAAACTATTTGCAAGCCATTCAAAACCATCTTTTCCCCTCAGTGTGGAATGCAAACAGTTTTTTTACTGCTCAGTTGATACAGGAATGTGAGCCAGAACAGCACTAAGGCCTTTCAATGGGATGGGTATGGATGTTAACAACATGAACTCTTTGCTGCCAAAGACTGGAGTCAGTATGGTTTTGCCTCTCTACCAATTTCAAATTTGAGAAGAGGTATCAGTATAAAGAGAAAGGGAATAAAAGGATTTGTAAAGAAGGATTTAAGTATGCAGGTAATGAGAAATTAATTTAAAGGGTAAAAAAAGTAGGTGGGTAATGAGAAATTAATTTAAAGGGTAAAAAAAGTAGGTGGGCAATGAGAAATTCACTTAAAGGATAAAAAAGTGGAACTTTTAAAAGATAATGAAACAGTCAGAGTTATGATCAAAAGCTGTTTCATCTATATCAAGCGCTCCTGTAAGCTTACCTGCTTCTTCCTTCAATCTCACGGTTAAAAAAGTTTAAACACTGTAGGTTAGGAATGCAGCACAACTCAGTTTAAGTGAAATCCATGAACTGTTAGACAGATGTCAAGTTGATGATACAGAAGCAGCAATTACAAAGATAGGAAGAGATTGAAGTCCTCCACATGGCATCCAATAGACAAGAAAGAATTGAAATAAGATGGACCCCAGAAGGCAAAAGAAAAAGAAGTGGTGAAAAATCATGGGATTAGAGATGGAATTTTCCTGGATGAGAACTAAGATGACGGCAAGGCAGATAGATGTGAAGGGATTTTGCTGCTACCCTCAATACCAGTGGGTGTGCAGAAACATAGTATAAATAGTTGAAGAAAGTAATGAAGTGATTCTCCCGTTCATTCCTTTTCATTGATCACCAGGTGTTCTTGTAATGTTCCATTGTTAAGCACATCTTATCATTCAATTTGTCTTTTTGAACTTTATTTTAAAAGGGGCAAATACCTGTACAGTATGTTAAACAACAACAAAATGTTTTGAAGTACTTACCTCAAGCTCAACACTGTTACTGGAATCTACTTCAAAACGTAACTCTGAATTGGCTTGAAGTTTGTATTCCTTGCCCTGGAGCAAAACAGCAAAAGAATTAAACAACATGACCGGAAATACATATTTTAGAAGGAAAAGCAAACTGAATAAAATTTAAAAAATGTAAAAAGACAAAGACCGGAAAGGAGATTGGTAAAGTAAGAAAAATAGTGGCTATTGTGGGTATTCCGCACCACTACAATGATTGCAATTACTACTTGAGATCATTCCACCATTACAAGCTTTTACTTGGAATAAGGAATTCAGAAAAAGAGGATTTAAGTGAAAGGATCTTTGCAGCTTTGAAACCAATATGCAATGACTGAATGTAGAGGAAATGGATTCCAATAATAGAAATCCTTTTGTTGTACCAGTGAACCTGTGTTTCTTGTCCACCAGGGACATTGTAGAGGGCTTTGAACATAGTAAATGACAATGTTGACTGATAAAAAAAAACCCTAGCAAAAATTGAAATGCCATGACATCCAATTAATGAGGCAGGCCTATATTTCTTTAGAGACTACAGCTCCTATCTCACTGTTATTGTCAAATATCAGATACTTATGAATAGCTGTGCACATCAAAGTATAGATAATTAGGGCCTACAATAAAAAAAAAAGCTATGTGTGGATATGATAATGTCAGAAAGAAAGAGTTTTTGCACGTCCCTCAACACTATGCAAGTGCAGACAGCGAAAAAGGGAGGGTCGATGTTGACAAAAAAACAGGGGGTTATTTAATTCTCATAAACCAAACCTCTTCTTCAGCCATTTTGATCTGGTCAAGACTAGGGTAGCTTTTGATGAAGAAGAAAAAAATGTCTCAGGGATTTCACATCAGTTTGTCAGTCGGCTTGAATAACAACACTTTCTCTGATGAAAAAAATTGATTTTCAGAAAAAAAGATTTCTAAAAACTGGAAGAAGACGCTCAGCTTATATTCTTCATAGCCAATTTTTTCTCCGATATGTGTACCACAGCTGGCTTAGAAATTACACGTCGCTCAGCATACCAAATTTAAATAAAATAATTCCAATTTATTGTCGTCTTTTTTCAATCTCTTATTACTGGTCTAGAATTTTGTCATCGACACTCATTACAACATGCAATCAATGTAATTCATTGTTCTTTTGTTACCAATTTTGTCTCGTACCTGGCGAAGACCTTTGGTTGAAACGTCGCTATCTTTGTCACGTTTATATAATGTTCCTGATAAGCCTGTTACCACTCGCTTTGTGCTATAATAGATAAGAGACCTACAGAATATCAAGGAGGGGGGCAGATTATCTAAGGTATTAAAAATCCAATTATATCTAACTTATGTTGGGATAAAGATGCCAAGGAAGTAATGGCCATTAACTTGATGAAATTCTTGTGCACTGTGAATAAACAGAGTCGGGGGGTTTTAAAAGAAAAAAGATGTACTAGTAAAGTCATTCCTTCAGACGTGAAAACACGCTTGTTGGTAGCATACGTAATCTTCACGAAATTAAAGAGAGATATTTGACATATCTGAGGCATGTTTTGATAACAAAACTTTGACAGCGTTGCACATAATTCATCACATTTTACTATTCAAGGCTTATCAAAATTTGTGTCATGCACCTGCTTAAAACGCACGGTTAAAATATATTATATTTAACCATAACATATAGTTTTGTCAACATACTTTTAACGGAAAAAGAAATCTTCATTGTAAGCGCCATTATTTCAAAGGTGTTCGACGTTGCTACTGAAGCCACTGAAGCCCCAAAATCGTATCTATCTAGAACCATAGCTCACATATAGGCCTTCACCACAGTTTAGAATGGAGGACGAGCTGTTGAATTTGTCTAAAGAGCCCGAGGAAGAAATTCCAACTAGAGTTGAGAAATTCATTGAGAAGAATTCTGCTACAGAGGTGAACTCAAGATGGCAGTGGTTATTCTTAGCACCCTTTTTCCTCTAATCCTTTGTAAAAAAACAAAAAACAAAAGCACTGTGACTGACTAACCGCTGTGTGTTGTATATAAATGCTTTAAAAGCTTCAAAACAATATTTTAACTTGTATTTTTTGCGTTCAATTGCCCGGTTACACCAAGAATATAAATTGAAAGGAAGCTGTCCTGTGTAACTGAAGTCAGTGTGACTATGTCCCAATGAATGAGAGGAGGAGAAGAGGAGGTGGAGAGGGGTGGTGGTGATTGTATAGGAGGAGAAAAGGGTGGTGATAGTCTATGTAGAGATGAGTAGAAGTATACCTTCACCTAGAATAGTCTGGTTGGTCATTAGTGAGGGTATTGTTGATAAAGGTATTTTGAATGATGTGCTGCATGAATCAACCTTTAAATTGGGTGGCAAGAGGTTTAAAGTCACAAAAACAAGTTTTTAAAGTGACTATATGGATGCCGTTAAACTTACCATTTTTTCACTTTTCCATACACTGATCAGGTCTGTTGAATTCTTTGTCATTTTCATTGGAAACAGTGTATATAAGTTCAATTGCAAGTAATAGTCACAATGTGCAGAATTATTACATAATGATCAAATATAATGTATAGAGACATAATTTTTTGTCTAAATTTTAGTATGAATTTTGTTATTCTCTGTTTTACAGATAGTTTCAACTATCAGTAAATGTGTTCAGCAAGGCAAAGGAAATGCAATCTCTCTCATAAAAAGTGTCCTGACAGGTAAAATTTTGTCTTTTCCCAGATAGGAGCTTTGAAGTGAATTATATCAAAAACTCTTCAAGGTTTGCAGCCACAGATAAATGGAAGTAGAGGGAGAAAGACTGGGAGTACTGTGTATCTGTCTGTATATCTGTCAGGGAGTGATTTGAGTCCTGCCATGTGAACTTTGTCTTTCGTGATTGACTTTTTCTTGGCTCTAGACAATGGTATGTTTGTATAAAAGCTTGGTGTGGAAATATTCATTGCCAGTGAATGACTGTGTATATATGTTTGTTATCTCCTCCAGTTTTCAAAGACAAAAGTCCTGCACAGGTGGAGCTTTGCACTGAATTGTACATCAAACTTTACAGGGTTTTGCAGAAAAATGAAATCAGTGAAAAATCTGCTCTCAGCATCATAAGTCTTTTGTTGATTGAAGTGAGTATCCCATTCTTTGTGGTTTTCCCAATTTAGGAAGAATGACTGCAGATAGTTTGTTTTCAAGTCTACATAATTTTGTTGGCAAAGAAAAACTATGTCATTTAAAGTCCTGACTTTGCCATTGTAGTGGACAACCTCAAAGTTTGTACATTGATACTTTTTCTTATGAACAGTTAAAATGGTTTCACATATTTTTGTTGTTGTTGTTTTGGGGAGGGGGGGGGGGGCGCAGGGAGTTGAAACTCAAACTTTGATCTTCATAACTTTTTTCAGCTCATTTTTGACCATAGGAAGTAACTTGAAAAACTAGGGAGAGCAATATTAGAGTGATATATTAGAGTCCATGATAACTTGCCCATACCCATTTGTTCTGCATCAACCAGCCATGGTCGTAGCCCTGACAACAGAGCTCTCTGACACTACCCCGTCCCATTTCACACGCACACACACACTCCACAAATATACCTAATAGACCAGGGTGGTCGAGTGGCTTATTGGGACACACCTGCTTGAGTTGAATTTCGTTAATCAGAACATTTTTGTGAGAGGGAAAACATTGGTGATGAAACTTTGAGCAGTCACATGTCCGTTCAAAATCATACTCTATGATGGTCTTGGGTGTCTTGTAGCATGCTCTTAGAGGGTAAATTTATATAGAAAAAATTCTGTTTCCTGGGAAAGACGTGCTCTCAGGCGTATTGTGCACTCAGGGGCTGTGTTCTTAGGCAGGAATCACTGTATTAAAACAAGGTTTATGGGATATCCTTTCTTGATAGTTTCATGCTATTTTCAGGTTGATACTTTGCAAAGTGAATGCCTTGCTAACCTTGCAAGATTTTTCATTGACTCTATCAAAGAAGGATCTTTCACTGGGGGCAAGTAAGTGAAAAAATATTGCATCGGTGCAAACAATTTATTAATTTTGTTTTGTTATCCATATTCCTTCATACCACCGAAGCAGTGTCAGAACCCAGCTCCAAGGAGCTAGGAAAACCTCTGTATCAGAAGAAATGAAGACAGGCAGATGATCAGTCCACTGTGCCTTATCTTGTGTGGCATAATGAGCAATACATATGGGGTATTACTCCATCTTAAGCCAAACAATAGTTGCTGTTGCCTTGGTGGTATCTGCTTATGAGAAAGACCAATGAACAAATTTACCACAGGACGTACAATTTATAAATAAAGCTCTAAATTCTGGATGATGTATTTTTGATGTTTTTAAGTTTTTGTAAAAGTTATTTTCTGAATCATGCTTATTTAATTTCCCTGCTTTTTTAAGCAAATGTTATTACTTTTTATTTGTACTCAGTTACAAACTTTACCAATCAAAACCTCACTTAAACCATGCTTTAAAGGTGTTGAAAACATTTCATGCCTTAAAGATAAAATTCAAATTGATTTGGTGAGAAAAAGACTGAAGTGCATTGTTATATAATCAATGTTTAAATGGAAATCAGCTGTGTTGATGTTAATTTGTCTTTATCTTTTTAATGGCCCTAATTGTGTTTTGTGTTTTCATTTGTAATTGATGGTACATTCCTTGGGGCGTTGCTTTATGTATGTAGGTAAAGATGACTTAATATTTTTGTTATTGTTTCTTCTTTGTAGGTTATAAAGGCATAATTCAAATGCTAAGGGTCTTAAAAAGTTAATAGAAATATGAAATGTGGGAAATTCAACAATATTTAGGATCTTAAGGCATTGGAAATAAGGATGTATGTATTGCATTTGTTCTTTGAATCTTTGAAATTGTTTTCCATAAAAATGCCTCATGTTCCTTTTTCTGTTTTTATTAAATTTTCTTTATTTTCCAGAGCATCAGACCTTTTACCCAAGGTATTAGCAGTGATCAATGCCAGTGAAGAAATTAATAGTGGTGAAAACACTATGAAAGGATCTGAGTTCAAAAGTCATATAATCAACAGTTTTTGCACCAGCAGGTATGTTGGAAAAATATAACAATATAATGTTTTGTTATCTTTATTTACATTTTGAAAAGAGACTTTGAAGGTTTGTTGTTGTTGGGGTTTTTTTTTTTCTGAAAAGGAAAATCCCTTTTTAGAATGTCAAGGCAGTTTTTACTTTTATTTGTTTGTATTTAAGGTTGATATCATCCTTTCAATATACTTTTTTTTCAATAAAGGAAACTTTATTCTGATTATGCTGCTCATTAAGAATTCACAAAACCCTCAACAATCTCACACATATGGCAATTCTGAATAAGGACAACAATTTGTAACTATAGTCTTAGCAGCACATATATATTTATATATAGCTTCTGCTTATATGATATGTTTTAAATTTAACCAGATGCAATTAATTTCTGATTTCCATTTTTTTTTTTTTTTTGTATTCAAAATATGAGTGAAAATAACTGTTTTACCTAAATGGGGTTACTTCTCATCGTTCACCTGTCAGCTTCATCGGTGTCAATGTTGTTGGCTACTACATGAGGCATCCTCACAATGGGGAAATGGTTATTCATAAAAAAAAAAGATCAAGGCTCACTGGCCTTGTCTGCTGTGGAGTTCTTAATTTTGAGGGGATAAATTTTTTTATTTAATGCTGAAGAATTTTTTTTTTTTTTTTTACAGGTGGAAGCCTGACATTGCGGTTACCCTGACAACTCTGTTCCAAGATATTCCTTTAACGAGTGATGAGCTCAAGTTTGTAATTACAAAGATCTGCCGAATGTTGCCTGAGATTGAGTTGTCTGATCAGCCAGCTTTAATTTTTCAGTTGCTGAAATTGTCTTCTAAGGTGGGTATGACAAATGAAAATATGAAACCGCAACAAAACCCGAAAACTGGTACACAGCAATGACATTTCTGTTGCTGGTTTTCCTTGCAATGTAATGTTACCGAACCTTTAGTTTTATGAGATACAAATTTTATATAATGTGATTCAAGATTTTATATTTTAAAAAATTTGTTTACTATTTTGTTAGTTAGGAACTGTAATAATAAAATGAGTTCATCATTTTGGTTTGTTGGACACTCTTTGTTTCCTTTTTTTCAAGGGCCACAAAAATCTTGTACTTGAAGGAGTTACCAATTTTTACAATGCCTTGGATGACAAGAACAGAGGCAGAAGCATCATGATCGACAGGTATTTCCGGTATCTTTTACTTTGCTGTGACAAAATGTGCAACAAAAACCTGATTTGAGACAAAGAATTTCAGCCATTTTTGTACATGGGAACTGTAATGTCGGGGTTATTAGCCCCACCAATGTATCAGCTGCGCATCCTTAATTTGAAAAAGATCAACTTTTCCACTTTAAGCCTTTTTTTACCATCAGCTTCCATAAAATAAAAACCCATGAAGTATTTAAGGTAGACTCTGTCAAAAGGAGAAAGCCGAGGAGGGGGAGGGGGGCACCATTATTATCCAAAACCCATCAACTACGAAAGTCCGATCCCCCCGCGGGTTGTCTCCTGGGAGGCCAGCGACATTCACAACTCCAGCCGATTGTCATTTAATCGAATCACGTAACTGGGTTTGAAATGATCTTATCTGGTTGGTAACAATGTCTAACTCACCAAATAGTCAGAATCAATTCAGGAAAGAACACAGTTTCAGCATATATAAAGATTGTTATTGATAACTAAGAAGTTCGCTTTTTGAACTGATCGAAATTTATCATGCAATATTATTTGGTAGTTTTTGGAGGGTGCCCTTGTGTGTTCTACCTCTCATTTTAGTTCGATTTGCCTGAATTATGAATTTATGTTTCCAATTGGTAACCAAAGTAAACATACTTTTTTCTTCTTTCTTGCCTTTCAAGTGAAGACCTCATGTCAGATGCAACATGTCTGACCACATTGCGACAAGTGGAAGGAACCGTCATCTTACACATGCTGGATGCTGTGGAGCAAGACCAGGATCTTGGAAGAGAACTTATTAAATATTTCAAGGTTGTTTTTCTCAAATTTTATTCTTTAAATCATAGAAATTTTAAATCTTATCTATGTCTTTGTCTTATATCTTTGAAAAGTAATATTCACCTAGTTTGTAATACACATATGACATAAGTTAAAATTGTCTTTTCCCCTCAAAGTTTTTCTCCCCATTGTTTGTGAAAAATGATTTGAGAGAAATCATATTTTTGCTCTAAATAGGTGCGAAAGACTTTTGCACCCCCCCCCCCCCCCTACACACACAAATTTTAAATGACGTTTGGGACATCTATGTAATTGTATAGTGTTATTGATTGTGTAGTGCTGAGTTTTATTCTTTTAGGAACAGTTCAAAGAGAGCAGTTACCAAAGTTCTGACAATTCTTTTAATGTTATTATTGTTTTGTATTGCAGGCTCTTCAGCAGTCAGATGCTGTGAAAACCATTGCACCTTTCAACTTGCTGCTTCTATTGTCTATCTCACAGCTTCATCATTGTGAAGATCAGGTAGGGAAACAAAATGAATGTTTGGGTTAAAAAGTAATTGATGGATCCTTGGTTTCTAGGGAGGAAAGAATTTTGACCAATCAGAGCGAAAGTCCAGCACACTTGGTAGTTTGTTGGATATTTTGATAGATGCATAGAGATACCATGGTAGAAGTATGAAAGCTTCCATATGGACTGAGAAAAAGAATACCGGACGTTTTGGGTTTCCCCTTTATTGACAGGACAGAAAACAACAAAAAAGACAAATCAGCAAAGTGGGGAAATCGTATGAGTGAGATTAATGAATGGTGGAAAATTGAGGGTGATAAAATAGGTTTAAATATGAGAGTGTGAAACATAAATGGGAATATTAGGAGAGTGTGTGCTGAAGTTGGGGGGGGGGGGGGGACACAGGCGGGATAGGCATAGTCAAAGGATAGTGATTGCGTGAGAGCCCGAGGCTGCTAGGGACAGATAGAAGGTACAAGGTATTCCTTCGGCCATGGAACTGGACCCCAGCACACAAAGTGGGCCGGAGGACAAAAGGTATTGATTATGGCTGGAAGGGGTTGGAGTTTGAAAGGACTCAATAAGTGAATGAAAAGTATTAGCTAGAGGTGTAAGAGATAAGATGAAGGGGTGAGTATGAAATACAAGGGAGAGAGAAGATGAAGAAAAGATTGGGCATGATTTAAAAATCCGAAGAGAGTGATGAAGAAGAAGGTGGGGATGAGATGATGATGAAGAAGAAGAGGAGGAGAAGGGGGTAAGAGTAGAAGATATGGATAGAGGTGCAGAGAGAGATCGATGGATAAAGAGAGAAATGAGAGAGAGAGAGAGGGGCCGGGTATGAAAGCTGCCAAAAAGGAAAAGAATAATGAAGCAGGTAGGTTGTGAGGGAAAAGGTAGAAATCAGAAAAATAATCAAACCCGAAGTATCAAAAACCTTCCTGACTGTTTTTAAGGGATATTGGACCCTCCTTTAATCAAAAGAGTCCAAAATTGCCCGGAATATCACTTAGCGTCATTGGGATCGCTATATTTGGGGTTTGTGTGCTGGACCATAGCCAGAGAAGGGAATCACTCCCTAGTTATGGACCCGTCAATTGTATATCTTAACCGATTGCTGACGCTGAGCGGTCTGTTGAGTTTTTGTAGTTATTTTAGTACAGGTAGACAAGATGTTATATTATGGAGCTAAACTCTTTTACATGGTGTGTTGAAGATGTGTAGCATATTAGAGAAATACAAAGTGAACGGTCTATATTTGCATGGATTTTGCTGGCAGTGATATGTTGAGATCAAGAGAGAAAATCTCAGATGAGGGTCTTTCCTCCCCCACAAAAAAGATTCCAAAGAAATCCATACTTTGGACATATGCCTAGGCTTTTACTTTCAAGTTTAGAAACTAGGAACTGATGATATCAGAAAAGTTTTCATCTTTCATTTGGACTTTTTTTCTGATATGTGACAAGCTTTATGATGATTCACATGTTAAGGGCAATGTTTAAAAATTTGCTTTGCTTTTGAAAAATGCTTATTCACTTTGGATTATGGTAAAGATTAAAATTTATGTTTGTTTTAAACCTTTTGAACCAGATATTTGATTTTGTGAAGACTACAATTTTTAAATGCATCCGTGATGAAATGAGACAACAGCAGTCTCTGTGGATACAAGAGTACTTTCCTGTTGTTATAAAGACAACAGACCTGGTCTTGGAGGCTGTGGAGCATAGGTAAGTTTCTTCTAGTGTCACTTTAGACTTGCAATTTTTATTTCACATATAACAGAATGAATTTTGTTACCTGAAAATTGTTTTTCTGTGAAAATGCATGATATCAACAGTTGAAAATTTCGTAAGCAATGCCCTATCTTGACTTTCAAATGTCAGTTTCAAATTAACAGATTTTTTTATTTGTTTCCACCATTTTCATTGGTTTAAGGCTCAAACCATCCTTTATCATCTGTCTCACTGAGAAGTCATTAACTTTGAAAGCACCAGTGATTTTACGTATAGACAATTATGTGCCAGGCTATTCCTCATTTATTTTAATAGTTTCTTCCTCCAACTGTTCTCCTATTATGCAGATGTATATCTCAATTCATCTTTAAGTTAATGTTGCCCTATTTTTCTTTCCTAAATGGATTTAAATTTACCCAGAGTGCATTACGTTTTTCATCTGAATGCAATGCAGTCCTTCAGTCTCAGATATTTTTGCATACCCTTATTAACTCTTTCTGTTTATAATTTTTTTTGGGTGCTCGACATGATTTTAGGGTTAGGGTTTCTCTCTTCTTTTTTGACTCATATGCATCGGTAGTTTTCAATCTTTCGTGATTGACCATAGTTCTGTTGTTTTAAGACAACAAGAGGCAAAAAGTGAGTAAATGGAAAAAGCCATGATTTTTACTCAACATTTTTCCAACCCTCCAGGCCTCCACAATGTCATCAATGCATTAGATCCATTCAGCTTGGCAAAAAATGAATTGAAAATTAATTCTATCTTATGATATCAATGTTTTATAAATATTCATTGAAAATTATTTTTTTTATATATATACATTTTTTTTTAACATAAGACATCATAAGGAATGTTTAAATTTAAATTGAACTGTTGCCTCCCTGTGATAAATTGGCTCATTAGTCTTCCTCAACAAACAGTCACCACCAAGGCTTCAATTCTTGTGATTCAGAGGTTTTCCCAGTTCTTTGGAGCGAGGTCCTGACACTGCTAAGGCGGTATGAAGTGATATGGATAACAACAACAACTGTCGTATATTTTCCACTATCTAGTTTTCAAAAACAACTGCTTTTGAATTTGGCACTCTTATGCTATGGAGTTAACATTTATAAGTAAACGGGGTCCCATAGGAGGGAAACGAAGACCTTTAGCGAGGAGAAATTAATGATAAAATGCAAGAACACACTATGATGGTGTCACCTGCAGAAGGACTGCTGCACAAGAGGCCATGGCAATGTCACCGGCAGAATGGATTGAAAGAGTTTAAAGGGTCATATCTCAATTGCCTATGACAACATTGCATTGAAACTGTGTATATAAAATTAAGGTGTTTAACTCTCTACTGAGTTGCATCATGTTGATTGCACATATATATATTTTGAGCATTTGGGTCTTTCTTTGATTTGTTATGAATTTTATGTTGTTTCATATGGTGTTCAGCACTTATGACTGGGACCATGTCATCCAAAGCCTGGTCCACTTGGGCTTTGACTTGATGGAGAGCTACGGGCCTCGTCTTGTCTTTGGTCAGATTTCTGAAGCCCCAACTCCTGATGAGAGTCATATGACCCCGCAGCAAGTCACATGCAAACTGGGACGAAAGCTGTTACTCAAGACTTTCAAGGTGATGGGAAAAAAGAAAAAAGTACCACTTTTCAAATTCAGTTATGGCCTTTATGATTTTCTCATGTCATAAATAAGCATCCGCAGTGATTTTTAAGTTTTGTTGTTTAAGTAGCACGATTTCTATGACAGAGATTTCTAATTTAAAAACTTGAAGAATGTAATTTAAATTGGATAGTGATTGTTTTCTACTCATTGCTTTTTTCCCTGAGCATTTTTTCTATTTGTTTTGTTTTGCAGGCTCATGAAGTTGTGAGATCTGAAATTCTGGATCGCGTTTTTAAAAACATCACCACCAGATCAACACAGCCAGTTGCCCATTATTTAGGTGATTTGAAAAAAAATTATCAAATTAAAAAAGGATGATCAGTGTTTTTATAAATTTGAATCAGTTTTATTTAAGATGTTCATTTTCTTATTTTAATTGTAAGAGACCCTGCATTTCTGATTCATTTTACCTTTGATGTACAGAGTGGTCACTTCACTTCATTGTTTTTGTGCCTTGAAAATTCTAGATTTATCAGTAAAGCCATCCAATGTCAGAAGCTCATTTTACGGCATGATTGGAAAGTCTCTAATAAGATTACATGTTTGTAAAATCTTCTTTTGATTTTGTCAATAGATTTGCTCACAGACACTGTTTACTCTGCTCCACAATTGCTGTTGGAATCAAGCTCGAAAATCCAGCAGGTCATCATTGAACTTGCCCACCTCCATCCAATAACTGCCCCAAATTTGCTGAATGCAATTCAACCTCTGTTAAAACTCAGCCCTTTCCTGAAAGATTCCCTCCTTCTGGTACTAAGAAAAGCCATGTTTTCAAGGTTTGTCTCCCTTTTTTGTTGTTGTTTGCTTTGTTTTCTTAATAGAGCTAGCTGTGTCATAACTTTAAAAGTTTTTATCTTCCATTTCTCTTTAGATTTATAGTAATTAGAAAGAAAAATGGTGTCTCTTTCACAATGGGGAAAACAAAAGAATAGAGCAAACATCAGTGAAGTTCAGACTCAGTCCTTAAGATGTTTTTTTTGGGAGAGGAAAGATCTTGAATTGCTATTGTAAAGCACTATGGTCAAAGTCAAGGCGTTGGAAATGAGTTGTACACATACTTATCATCCTTAGGCAGTTGGATGCCCGGAAGATAGGAGCAATGGGCTTTTTGACGATCCTGAGAAGTTTCAGAGTTATTGGAGGCCTGCCTTCCAGTCAAGTCAGTCAGCCATTTTCCTTGAGTCAGGTCAGTGTTGGCAGGGAGGTTTTTTTGTTGTTGTGCCCAAGGTCATGTGTAAGTATGAAAAGATGATTGCTTAGCAGACAACAAATGCATGCAGGAAACTATCTATGCTTGTCTGTTGCTTTTACAATTTCTTGTATGACTAATATTCAGGTGTCTTGGCCCAGGCAAGAGGTTTAAATGAGTTTATTTTAGGGTGTGCAAGATAATGTTTTTATGATTGTTTTTACAATGTTACAATATTGTAATTTGAAACTAATGTTATAAGCGTAGAAAGTTCATATTTAAATTATGGTTTGTTTTTTTAAATGGGTATAGTCTTAGTCTTAGTGTAATATTGTAAAGGATTCTAGAAATTGATGTATTTTTGTCCTTTGTAGATTCAAGTGGATGTACATTCAAGATACAATTCTGCTAGCAACGAAGCTCTGTGTTTAGAAATTCTGGGAAATTTACGCCGCTGTTTCACACAACAAGCTGACGTGAGGTTGAGTGTCTATCAGGTATTATGAATGTTGATACACATTGTCTGACTGTTGGTTTAGAAATGATCCTTTTTTGTTATGTATGGATTGTTTTTCGATTATTCCTCAATCTTCCAATGCATTATCTCCTCATGGTCTGTTCCTTGATTGTTTTATTAGTCAATATATATTTCAAGGCCCAAAAGCTAAAATTGATTGTTCTTACTCCTAAAGTGGATTTTTTCTTTACACATGCACTGTTGAAAAAAACCCTACAACAATACCTTATGAAATTGATACTACACTGCCAATATTGTGAATTTTACTCAGTAAATGACAGTCAGATCTGATACCCTGGTCACTTTGACCAACCAACTTACCTTCTTCCCAAACGCAGATTACACATATCACAAAATTACAAATAAGATAATTTGTTATGTGCTCCTTCATTATAACACATATTAATTCAAAATTGGTTGCAATGAAAATAGGATTTATAATCCAATCAAACCTACTCAACCTCGTCTTCTGATGAATCATATTTTCCTTTTTATATCTGCACAGGGCTTATTTGAAGTCCTCCATAGAAATTCAGAGCTGAGAAATCCTTTGCTTGATATGCTCCTGTCTCATGTAAGTTGGCTTTGAAAGAAGGAAGGAAACTATTGATTTTCACATTTTCTCTGTTTAGATTGTTTTCATTACCTACGTTGAAATTTCAGATTTGGAGTGGCTCTTGATAGGTGCTTAACATTAGAAGAACAATCAGTTCATTTTTACCTGAGATTGTCATGTTGGTGTTAAATTTGGTAAAAATGTACAAAAATTATTTGTATCTTTTTAGATTTATTCAATATTTATTTTCATTTGATAAGATAGCTTTTCAACTTGAAAGAATAATTCATTTGTGATGTAACCAAATGCTGCTCTCGTTTTTTACCAATGGAGGAGATAACTATTGAAATTTGTTGTTGGATTTAGGTGCAGAAATACTATGAACAGAATGAGGAGAACAGCCCTCCACTCAGACTTGGCCCCTGTATTCAGATGCAAGGGGAACAAGTGTATTTGAACGAGCCTTTGGTAATGTAATTTACAGAGCTTTGGTTGTATCCAGGTTAACAATCCTACTCTTTAGGAAACACTGGTCACTTGTTACAGTACAGAGATGGGCTCCTTTATGACCCTCATGTGTCGTGGGGCCCTAAAACCTCCAATAAACAAACAAACAAACAAACAAACAGCACAGAGAATACTTACCCGCAAGCATGTACAGATTAAGAGAGATTATTAAATTTAAAATTTTACTTTTTGTGCCACATAACATAGACTTTATATTTGTTTTTGGACATTTTTTATCTCACCCTCTAATTAAAACAACTGTAGATTTTTATGGAAAAGATTGAAATAAATTTTGCATCTTTTTCTTTAGAAGATAATTAAAGGCTGCTATAATGAAGCAATGGTATTGAATTAGTTCTGATCTAATCATAGACAGTTAAAAAGGGAATGTAATTTTGCATTTAACTAGCATCTTTATTTATTGAAGAAGTATTTTTTTTTTTTTTAAATTTGTAGTCTCATCTCTTGAGATGCATACAGCTGTGTGTGAGAAAAAGTGTGGAGATTGGAAGTCAAATGGCTACAAATGATGACGAAATTGATGATGACCATGAGGAAGATTCTCAATCATCCCTTACGCAACTCAAATCAGTTCTCACTAGTCTAGTAAAAAGAATGATTGATATCGACTTAGAGGATTTTGAATTGGTGAGTATGTTATATGATTTTGTTTCAAAATAGTTTTGTCATCGACTTTTCTTATTGTTTATGTCTATAGTCTGAAGGAGAATCTATGAGAGCTATAATACAGAGAGGCACACTACATTCTCCCAATTAAATGCATGGATCTTCGTTTACCTTAAGATCTTCAGCTGCTTTAAAGACTTTGATATGATTGTTGAGTGAATCTTTGAACAATTGAAGAGAAAATCCTACTTATCAATAATATTCTGGTTCATTCGTTTTTCTCTCCTGGTCAAATGACGTTTTTTCACATGATTTCAATATACCCCATCATTTTCCTAAAAAAAATTTTCAAATGCTTTTATTGCTTTGTATATGTGATATGCAACAAGTGATAATAGCTGAATAAGAAGAAAAATGGCCATGTTTGGAGGCTTACTTTTTTTTTTGTCTATCCATTTATGAAAAAATTATGTACTTTCTGTGATGAAGAAACAAAAGTTAGAAATAACAGTGTTCTAAATTTCATTAATATGTAGATTTTTTAATTACTTAGAATGCCAACTCAGTGAGGTGTAGCAAAGCTTGGAAGTTTAAATTAAGTTCTAGAAATATTTTATTTTTACTACAAGTCCCAGTTCAGTCTTTTATTTGTTCTTTTTTTTTTTGTCAATACATGCTTAGGTCTATGATGAAGGCTGAATGTAATAGTTCTCGTGTTGTGGGGGGGGGGGGGGGGGGGGTTTGGATGGATAAAAATTTAACTTTCATTTAACAAAACAAGTTTAACTTATTGATATGATAACAAATAGACAAAGTTAAATTTGTGTCATTAATTTTTGTGAAATTTATGCTCAGCTATTCAGATTTTTTTTTTTTTAAATATCACTTAAAATAATGGTCATTGTTCAAATTTAATTTGGATGTTTCTCACAATGTTTGTGCCAGTCATAACATCTGAGATTGAATAGAAAAGAAACCCAGAACTCTCAAATCAGGGTTCTTTTAACGAGCCAACTGTTCTAGGGTGAATTTTTGCTTTTTCAGTGATCACAGTAGAGTCTGAGATATTTTCTGTTGATAAGAGCAGTGTTGTTTTTCTAATTCTTATAATCTACAATAAACCATTGAATTCTTCCTAATTATGCGTTGTATTTTGACTTGTGGTTAGTTATATTCAATTTTTAGATGAGTGTTCAATTTTTCTAACTTCTTTTTAGGACAAAAGTTCTGATTTTAATCTAACAAACAGCGTTGGAGTGAAGAACAACATTTATGCCATTCTATTGATTGGTGTTTACGAAGTTTTGATGGAATATGTCTGTGAAACAGGAAATTTCAGGTACGTTTTTACTTTCTAAATGTTGTACCAAGCATGTGTTCATTCCACTGGAAATTTTACTTTCAGAATATAAATGAACTAGACATTTTACTTAGTGACATCCTCTTTGGTTAGTCCTGAAATGAACTTGACACTTTACTTCGTGACATCCTCTTTTGTTAGTCCTTAAATGAACTTGACATTTTACTTAGTGACATCCTCTTTTGTTAGTCCTTAAATGAACTAGACATTTTACTTAGTGACATCCTCTTTTGTTAGTCCTGAAATGAACTTGACATTTTACTTAGTGACATCCTCTTTTGCTAGTCCTGAAATGAACTTGACATTTATTTAGTGACATCCTCTTTTGTTAGTCCTTAAATGAACTAGACATTTTACTTAGTGACATCCTCTTTTGTTAGTCCTGA
>JBCIKM010127375.1:0-11338 GCA_039654465.1 Melibe viridis | reverse complement strand
CTCGAGACGTAAGAAAAGAGCAGTAGCTGTAAAATATAAATATCAATCTTGAAAACACACGTACACACATAGACACACAATATTTTCACCCAATGAGAGAATTTGTCCTCAAGGCTCGTCCCAAGGAAGGTTCAAACAACCCAGGCCTTTGGCCCCAGTGTAGTACCACTATACTCATTGTTACTCATCAGAACACTTGAGGTAAGAGGTGCAAACTGCTTTACGGTAAGGGCACAAAGACAAATACTGTAATATCGACTGGAAAACAGCCTTTGGGACAGGGAACCAAAGTCATCTGTATTGTTATTTGTGGCATCCCCTTCAGACTCTAAGACAATGGCCATGGCTTCAAAGAGCTTTCAGTGAGGCGCCCAACCATCAGCAAGCAAGGTATAGTATAAAAGAAGAGAGATTTTAGTTTGTCCAGAAACACTTTGACAACTTCTCTACAGGCTCTTTCCTTCTTCTGGTGAAAACTTTGAAAAAAAGGCAGGCAGATCAAATAAAAATGAACTAGGTATATGGAAGGCTCTATTTGACATTCAGCTTTCCGCTCTCAGCTTAATGCTGTCCCATGGGTAGTAGTAGCAGTGCTAACTGAGTCCAGCCTGTTCTCAAATTTTGAAAAATACTCTTAATTTTAGAGAAATGAGTTATGTAAAATAAACTTCTAATTCTTGTGTCCAAACTTGTTTTCCCTGTAGCTTTCTGATTCCAGCACTACTGCGGAACCAAATTCATTTTTATGGGTGCCATCTGATACCAGCAACCCCACAACCATGAGTTTTGAAATCTGCAAAATTACTTAAATTGATAATTAAAATATAAAGTGATTGTATCTTTCTCATTCCAGAGATTCAGGCCTCCTCTGACAAATGGTACCTCATCTTAATGTATCATCCCTACAAGACAAAACCAGTGATGAGGGTCTAGACTACACTAGCATCCCTGAGCCACAAACCTGTAGAGCAGGCATTTGCCCGTTTTGTTTCCAACAGCCAGGTACCCGCTGGAAGGAGAAAAGTCCATGGTCGTCAGGCCATACAGACTGCGGTCAAAGTGGTCAGGGAAATTCGGCATGACAGTAAGGGATGGGAAATGGACCTGTGGCAAAAGACGAGAAGTTTTAGTGTAATTAAGAAACCCTGTGATCTTCATACTCTAAACCAAAGGTTTTGAAATTGTTATCGCAAGGCCTTACTTCTACCACCAACCAACATAAATATTGAAAAACTCACAACTAGCCCGAAGAAACTCCCGCCCTGCAAAATCCCCCCCCCCCCCCCCCAAACAATCACTCCACTCGTTTCCAAAATATAAATTCTGCAATCTCCCAATCATGTGATTGCCTCGCAAAAAGGAAATGTTTGCTGAATGCAAACAAATAACACCCTGGGGCCTAAAATGGACCAAATTTCTGCGGCATGATGCAAACAAGAGAGAGAATAGCTTGGGACATTCTATGTGACTGCTTTGTATCAGTAGTTCTTTATATCAGTCAGGATTTATGTATTAACTCACTATAAGGTACTTTAATATCTGTTATTCATCACAGTGGGCTTTATAAGCATGCTCCTTTGTATATGTCATCATCCACAAACGATACAAAGAAGATTATTTTCTTTTTTACAAATCCTTTTAAGAGGAAACTGTAAAATATCTGGAACATTTTGCTGCCAAAATAAGCAATGTTTACCACAATACAGCAATAACAAATGAAAAGAGTGTAGAAGAATGCATCTGGCCAAGCACAAATTGAAACTTTTCGCAATCCCACCGCGAAAGTATTTGGTTCCTTTTCTCTCAATATTTTTTTGCTCTCAGCACCCTCATAATCCCAGAAATGGTCACCACGATAAGAAAAGGTCTAACTACAACATAGTGACGTTCTTTACACAAACTACATGAAAGGAGACATTGAGGATTGGAGAAGAAATTAGGATCATGGGTGCCGTGGCTTGGTCTAAGCAATTCCGGAAACTTAGTTCCATAAGTTTATACATTCTTTTTGTTTGTTTATTAGAGGTTTTAGGGCCCGAAAACACACAAAGGTCATAGAGGAGCCCAATAGAATTAGTTAAAAGAGAGAACAGATAAAACCACAAACAGCAGGGAGAGAATTTACATTAAAAAATAAATATCACCTCTCAAAACACAGTTAAGTACCAAAAAGCAGAAAATGGGAAAAAATAAGACAAAAGCTTCAGTGTAAAGGATAAGAAACAGAAGTATAAATGCCCACCAGGATCACCCACCAACCACCCGCTTTTTAAATCCTGAAAACTTCTTTGGTAAGTTAACACTAACAAGAGAGGGGAAATCAAGTCTTGTACTTGCATCCTAAAGTCTTGTGGTCTATAGTGTTTGAATGTTTTGAAATCATACCGTTATTATTCTTAGTCTTGAAATTTCACAGGCAAAAAATCTCATTGCTAACATTTATATACATGCCTGCAACCTGGCAGCCATCATTATAATCTGAGATGGACAAAAGGATTAAAATGTGAGTGCACTTATAGGCAGAAAAGTTGAATCTCAGACGAATGTTTGTTGTCTGTGACTTAATACAACATAAACCCTGACGAGAGGCCAAGATGACAGCACTGACCAGGCGGATTCCAGCATTCTGGTTCCAAGTTCGGAGAGCAAGCAGCTCTGACGTAGAGTTAAAAAGTGCGCCCTGGCAGGATGTGGTCAGGTTCTTGATTTGTTTGACTGGCTTGGGATGCCGGCTGGACATGGCGGCTTCGTGGTCATACAGGTTGACTATGCCGCTACCAGAGCTGTGGGAGAAATGAACAAGCAACGTGAAGAACACAGTCAATAGTGCACTTTACCAAACATAGTGCACCTTACCAAACACTGGGAGTTGTAGAAATTCTCTCTTTGTAAATAAATAAACAGCGATGTGAGTGCCGTGTCAAAAAAAGGATAAGATCAAGCCAGAGGGAAAGAAGAAGAATCATAAAAAAAGACAATTTTTCACAAAAAGTCACCCATCAATACATGAACTTGAACCAATGATTACAGGATTGCCACTCTAGCGTGTCCGATTAGTGAGATAATCTATATCATTTAATTTGGAAAACAAGAGGGAGATGCCAACTCATTTGCTATCATAACTTTTTTAGAACACAGTTTTGTTCTCTTTACACCATTTCATGTACTGTATTCTTTGAAATTACAAAGATTCTGAAAACAGTAATTGTATGAGTGCAGTGTCGAGAGGAGAACGAGACAAAGCCATTGCAAAAGGTAAATAAATAAAGAAAATAAAGATTCAAGGTGTCTGCTCCCCGCCATTACTTCTGTGTTTCGAAATTACAAAAGAACTTTCTTAAACATGTTTTAAACCTTCAAGAATTTAAAGAATTTCCTTCTGTATTTTTTTAAATCACAATACGAAATTTTTTCTCATGGCTTTATCCCACAGAGATGGCTGGCACAAACTAAGCATGAGCCACAAAGCAGCACGGCAGTATCAAAGGCACCAACCGGAGTGACAAGTAAAATTTTAATTTCTGACAGAATTGATTGAAACACGGGTATAATTTTTTTGTTATTTATGGAAGATTATAAAATAAAGTCTACATCATTCACACTTTTGTTTTGTTTTGTATAATTTACTATAATGTTTTCATGACTAATATCAAGCAGTCCAACAAAGATTTAAAAACAAACAGGACAAAGGCCATCTAGACAGAGAAGGTCCTCACCCCAAAGCGATGTACTTGCCATCAGGCGACACCTCAACGCACTGCCCATTGATGCAGCCGTCATCGCTGAAGTGGTGGATGCAATCCCGTGTGTTCAGATCCCATATATACACCTCTCCTTCATCTTAAAGTAAAAAAAGATAACAAATTTTGCACAAATACATCTTTCCATTGCAATTATTTTCATTAAAAATAAAAATTTTAATACAAAACATTACAGTTGTTATTTAAAAGCTGTGCATGCCTTTTCTTCAACTTAAATCTATTTACTCTTTGTTTTTCCATTATCCTCACGACAGCTCAAAAGCATCTCTAAAAGCGCAACCATCACAAAATGGATTTTAGATTAAATTTTTCAACTTAACTATTGTTCTTCAATTAATTGAATGGTTTGATATTTTCCTAAACATTTAAGCTTTCCATTTCAGACTGAACGAGGTCATGTGTAAAATAAAGCTTAAAACACTGTGTATAAGTTTTTATTTAAATGAAGAAGGAAAAATTTCTAAAGAACTAAAAACTTATCCTGCAATAAAAATTTTGATAAAAAAAAAATTTTAAAAAAGCTGAAACCATTTCCAAGTTTACCTCCAAAGGCATACATGTAACGTCCATCCCTGGCAAACCGCACAGAAAATATAGCTCCATTGGCTTTCACTGATTCGATCAATTCTTTGCTCTGGTAGAAACAACACAACCAAAGAGGTAAAAAAAATTCCAAACGTTATCCGCCTTACAGTGCAAGAAGGTTTAAATGATCTTAGACACTAACTTCTTGATTGACCAGTTTCAATACTTCATTATTATGCAAACACACTATGAGAATCTTTCTTTGGCCACACTCCAGTTAAGACAGATGGCTCATGATCAAATGGTTGCCTTTACCTCCCTGCCACCAAAGGACAGGCAAGCTTTACTCAGTAATACAACAACATGCTCAAGGGCTTTAACAATGTTACGTGCATCCTTATGCTAGCACAACAACAAACACAAAGGAGACTGAGAGGTAATTTTTTTTTCTCCAAACCCAGACAAAGCTGTGCTGATGACCTGGTACCTCATTCACATCTGAAGAGACTGAGTGGGTTTTTTGGGTTTGTTTTATTTTTAAACCAGAAAAGGACAAAGCTGTGCTTATGACCTGGTACCCATTCACATCTATGAAGAGACAGAGGTATTTTTGTTTATCAAAACCAGGACAATGCTGTGCTTATGGCGTGGTACAAATTCATATCTACGAGGAGACTGGGGTAATTTTTTTTTTTTTCAAAATCAGAACAAAGCTGTGCTCATGACCTGGTACCCATTAACATCTATGACGAGTGTTTAGGGTTTTTGTTTTTTTTTAAACCAGACAAGGACAATGCTGTTCTTATGACCTGGTACCCATTCCTATACAGTGATATGAGTGACATTCTTTCCCGAGAGAAAGTTGAGATGGCCCAAGCAAGATTCAGAATCACAACACTTTTGACATGGAAGTCAGGTGCCTCGTTGCTTGTTTATTTAAGGTTTTAGGGCCCCACGACACACAAGGGTCATAGATGAGCCCAGAGGAAAGGAAGATGAAAGAATTAGTTAAAAGAGGGAACAGATCAAACCACAAACAGCAGATGATTTACACTAAAAAATAAATATTGTCTCTCAAAACACATATGGACACCACAGAGAGATGATTTACAATGACAAAAAATATCATTTCTCCTTACAAAAATAAGCAAGTAACAGCATTATGGTACAGGAAGACCCAAGATCTTTAAACCCCCTTTGTGTATCAAAGTACTCAGTACATTTAACTTGTGATCCTGCAGGCATGTACCAAAAGGCATGAAATAAGGGATGAGCACTGAGTTGCAAACAAGACAACAAAAACAGGACATTACAGAAAAGGGGAAAACGTAAGACGATAGCTTCAGTGTAAAAGAAAAGAAACAGAAGTAGAAGAGTCCAAATCTAACCAACCATCCGCTTTGCTTGGAAATCTCCAGCATCTATTTTTATAAAGAGGGGGTACCACTACCATAGCATGATTGCCAATGATACTTTTGTAAACTGAAAATAATCTGCAAAACCTGTTCATGTGGTTCAGGTAGAAAAATACTTGAGACAAGAAATACTACTTGATTCAGGGTCACCATTGCTGCATATGAAAAATTAAATTCAATACAATTCAATAATACTTCCATCTTTAACAACAATAAGATGAACACAGATTTGCCCCCCTTTATAAAAATAGATCCTGGCAAAAACCAGTTAGAAGATTAGATGGAACAGAACTATACAATGATACATGATTAATTTCTAGCTAAGTGGCAAAAACATCGGTAAAGAGACCAATAAATGGAAATGATCTTTACTACCTTCTGTGAAAACAGGTGGATGTGACCGTAGCTGCCAATAAAAGCAATGAATCTTCCATCTGGAGAAATGTCAAATTTTGACATCTTTGATGCTTCCAGTCCTGGTCATCGCCAGGGGGGGAATAGTGGGAAAAAATGTTATTTAAGCAGTACAAACAAATCATAATCAAGCACAAAATACACTTTTCTCCTTTACTTCTCTCTTTCTCTCAAACCTTGAAATAATTTTTTTTTTCTGCATATTGTTTACAAAACAAATAACTTAAATGTGATTGACAACTCAAGACATAATACCAAGGTTCTGTTCAGATGTTGAAAGTTTGTGCTTCAAAGCTTAAGTAAAGGCTATTTTTAGTGATGATCTTAAATTACAATCCATCCAGTCAGATCAAAGTTTTGAACCTAAAATCATCAAATTTGAAACATTGCTGAGTGCATGATGGTTTTCTTAAAAGCTGAAGACCAAAGCTTAATTTCATGTTTGAGAGGCAATATAAAGATTTGTATTATTATTACTATCCATTATAATAGATCCCTATGACTTTTTGACTGCCATAGTGGTTGAGTGGGAAACAAGGCCACACTATTGTTCATATACACATAACACTAAAAAGTATACACAAATACATTATTAATGCTGCATATTAAAATTTCCACAAGAGAAAAAGAAAGAAAGATTCAATTTGAGTCATAATTGACAAGCAATGAAACCGATACAACCGGGGAAAAATCATACCCTGGCCACGTGGAGAATAAAATTTCTAATGCAATATTTGCTTTTTCACATGCCATTAATCTTAACTTTATCACCAACCTTTTAACTTTGGTCGAAAGGTCATGCCATTTGACCCCTCCATGTCGAAAATGTAAAAGCTTTTATGGTTGGACCCAATGATAATTTCACTGCCTCCCCTGCAAAACTTGGCGCCCCGAACTGGTGTTCTTTCAAGGTACATGCTGTGGATTTTGCCATTTTTTCTCCCATCAACCTGGGCAAAGATAGATTGAAATAATACAGGTACACAGCCAGCAGTAAATACTCACAGCCAGCAGTGGGGAAAAGTCAGCAAGGCCTGACCAAAGAATAAATTATTAAAAAGCTGTTTTAAATGGAGGATCCTTTCCCTTGCTTTTCTTCAAAGATAATTCACTTCACCACTCATACTTCCAAAGAGAAAGTTCCCCCTTTATTTTTTTTTGTTTTTTATTTTTAAAAAAAGGCCTAACATAGAAATAAATTCTATCTATCATATTTAAAAACACAAATCAACACCACAGAGAGGTGATTTACAATGACAAAAAATATCTCTCCTAATAAAAATAACCAATGGCCATCACTCATGACAGCGTAATGGTTCAGGAAGACCCAGGATCTTTAAACTCCCTTTGTGTACAAAAGAAATCAGTTTGTTTAACTTGTGACCCTGCGATTATGTACCAAAAGCATTAAGTAAGGGATGACCACTAAGTTGCAAACAAGACAACAAAAACAGGACATCACAGAAAAGGGAAAAAAAGTAAGAAGATAGCTTCAATATAAAAGAAAAGAAACAGAAATAGAAAAGCCCTCCAGGAACTCCCACCGACCGCCCACAACGAGTGATAAAAATCAAATCATCTAAAAGTCAAATCCTCATTGTTTAGCCACTGTGAAGATAGTTTTGCTGGCTTGGTGAAATAAAAAAGATAAATAAATAAATGACTGAAAGAATAGATAAATTAATTAAGTGATTGATTAATTGATTAATATTTGAGTTTCAATGTGCTCATTAATTTCTTATATATTGTAAACTAACTCTAAGGTCGGTAACCATAATCTAGCATTCCTGCAGCCTAGGGTTGAGTCAATGGGCTGAATGAGGCTGACAAGAAATGTATAAAAGTAAAGAATTACAGCAAACAAACGGAGTGTGTTGTCCAAACCGGCTGACAACAAGACAGTGGCCTTGGGGTGGAACTGGACAGAGGTCAAGGCCGCCTGCAATGAGAGAAAGACAATAACAATGACATAATAAGAGAAAATTTCCAACATAATGGCTCTGTACTTGACTTCAATAAAAAGGATTAAAATAAAGCCCATACAGATTTACCTTGTAAATATTTCTCAAAATACCAGAAGTTTAAACTGTTTAAGTAAAACTTGTTAAAGGATGTGCAATGCATCTGAAGCAGGTAAGAAGTCATCCATAAAACGGAATAGCTGTCACTCATGAATGTCTAAAAACTTGATTTTGAACTTAATGTGTGATTGCACAAAATTCAAGTGAAGACTAACAGAGGCAGGATCTTCCTTGTTGGCGTCCGTCACACGTTTGAAGGCCAGGGAGGAAGATGGTAGACTGGAGGAGGGGGTCAGGGCTTTGTGGCTGTGGGCTTTCAATGCCTCCTCATCACTGTCTGCAAGGTGTAGATTACAACGAGGATATAAATTAAAATATATTTAATGATTCAATGAGTGTGATAAACCAATTTGCATTGAAATACTGATGTGTAAACTTGCCACAAAACTTCATTCTTCATTACTGAGTGAAAATAATAACAATAAGAAGAAGAAAATTTCTATAGTGCCTTCCACCAAAGCCTCAAGGCCCTTTATAATATCTACCTGGCAAATATGCCAGTACACAAATACAACATACACATACTCACACACCAAAAGTAAAGGCACAATCACATCAAAAATACTATTTTACAAAATATCATTTTTAACATAGAGGCCAATCAGGCCAATGAGTACAAAAACAATTATAGTACTCGTGGTTATTTCCATCAGTTTCTTTTTCAGATACTGAAAGTTTGCGGTTAAATCAATGCTTCTTTCAAACAAAGTTGTGGCTAATTTAGAGGCAGGACTGGTGCATCATAGACGACCCTAAATTGGATCCATCTCGTCAGATAAAAAGTCTTTAACCTTGAATCACCAACTTTTAAAAAGATTGCCAAAATGTTTTTCTTAAATGGTGAAGAACAAAGCTTTAATTTTTGCTTGAAGGTTTGTAAAGATTACTGGATAGTATTATTATATTATCATTATTCAAAATACCCTGATCCAAACATTGCACTTTACATTCAAAAATACATTGAAAATCTAATGAAGCTCTTTAACTTTTAGAGAATTTTGTGAGGAATGTGAATTGGATACCATAACACCTCCTCTGTTGAAGTATTACATTACCGCATATAATATATGCAGAAGAAAAAGGAGGACAATCAAAATACTAAAACAAACTTGAAACCGAAATTTTAGCTACTAAGCATTCAAAAAGTTATTCTATTTTTTAAAGGACATTTGCCATAATTTTCAACCAATTCTACCCAATTTCTATATAAGGTTATACATCTGACTGTGTCCAAAATGTGGACTAACCTTTACTTTTGCACTGCAGAATGTATTATATTATGTTAAAAAATATTTTTCCTTTTTAAATTATAGGTCAGGGTTTTTATTCTTTCAGAATTCCAAACAGTAAATCTTGCTGTATTTTATGTGTTTTTTTGGAAAAATAACTTACTGCAAAAACTTGAGTAAATTTTGGGATTACCATTTGCAAATAAGTTTTTCATACCTTGGTTCTATAACATTGCAAAGTGGAAACCATCATGATTATCTGCTTACACACCTACACTGACTACTTGAAGGCCTAAAAAACACCAACTTTTATAAATTCACAGTATCTGCTTACACACCTACACTGACTACTTGAAGGCTTAAAAAACACCAACTTTTATAAATTCACAGGAAAATATGCCAACCTTAGAAACTCACCTGCTGAATCTTCTTCATCAAAGTTTCCAGCCCAGGAAGGAACATCTATGTCAAATCTAATTAAAAAATCAAGGTTGAAGAGTGAAGTACACATTTTGGAAACAACACAAATAATGAGCAATTGTTTCAATTAAAAAAAAAAAAAGACTACAATGATGAGAGACGGTGTACCCATTTGACAGGTAAAAATGTCTCCATATTATGGTGTACTTTTGTAAATGATCTGACATAAAAATAAAAATAAAAAAAACAGCCTTATTTCTATGTTCTCTGATAATGAAACAAAAATCTATTTGAAATCCATTTTAACATTGATTTTGGATAGACAAGTTTGAAAGGCTCTGGTTCTAGATATAATCAACGCTTGAATCACGATTCATTTTATTCAAATTATCCAAATGATGGCAAGCAACCAATCAGAAATCAAACAATTCATCAACAATACAAGACTTTGAGTGACAAATAATATTCCTTTGAAAACCGTTTTCCCCTCTCATACTTACTCTTCTCGTTTGTCATCTTCATCATCTGAATCCTGCCACTTCCTTTCAGGTGCTTCTTTCACATCTTTTCCTTCCAGTAAAGTTTCTGGTTCAAGTCTCTGTCAAAAAAAAGACACCATTTTTGTATACCGCAATAAATAATATTTTTTATGTCTCTTTCAATCCCATTTTTTCTCCATCTTCATCCTCTCTATCTCTCTCATTCTTTTTTTTCAGGCCTCGAAACCAGGTCCAAAGTATTAAGGCATACCAATCACAAACTGTTCCAAATATTAAACTGCCTAAATATTTTCAACATAGCCTCAATCGCACTCGCAAACTTCACATTCAGAGCTCCATCAAAAGTTGTCTCCACATTTCCCCACTCTCGCACTGCCACACATTGTTGCTCAAACTCTTTCATTTTCCTATCCACTTCCATCCATTCACTGAAGTAGTCTATTTTTGTGTTTCTGTCTATTTTTTGCCACTGCCCCCCCCCCCCCCCCACCCAGTTCCTCTCACTCAAACTTTTTGCCAATGCATTTACATAGAAATTTCCGCATTAAGTGTCAAGCAAAAAACACACACACAAAAAAAAAAGAAAAGTAACTAATACACTCCCCCACCCCTCCCCTCCTTCAAAAAGAAAAAAAAAAACAACTCTCAGCATTTCTGATTGGATGGAATGATATATGCATCCAAATAAACAAAAATTTCATTCTGACTCTCGAGTCCAATTAAAAAACTTTATTTGGACAAAATAGCCAAGAATAAAAAACTTTATTTGGACAAAATAGCCAAGAGAGAGAGAGAGGGGGGGGGGGCGGGAAAGAAAGAGAGAGAGAACTAGAGAGAGACAGACAGACAGGCAGAGCAAGAGAGAGAGAGAGACAGAGAGAGAGACAGACACAGAGAGACAGAGAGGAATGGGGGGGGGAGAAAGAATGAGAGAGAGAGAGAGAGAGAGAGAGAGAGAGAGAGAGAGAGAGAGAGAGAGAGAGAGAGAGAGAG
>JBCIKM010127265.1:0-13960 GCA_039654465.1 Melibe viridis | reverse complement strand
AATGTAACTTTTTGCGCTTTGAGATGTTTTCAACATGGAAAGCGCAACTCAATAAATGCTTTATATTATTATTATAAATATACTTTTGGATTATGTAGCTGTAATAAGCCTCTGGGATGAATCTACCACTTGACTGGAAAGGTTAGTGAAAAATTATTGCATTTTTTTTCACTCTCCCCATTTATATTTTTCAAACACAAGCACTTACAAAGCACACAAAGCTATGAAAATTAAATTTGATGGTAAATTTGAATTCTTTATTCTTTTCTGAAAACAATGATATACGACAATGTATATGTGTTATGTTTACAAATGGTTAAAAATTGGTGTCTTTCTCTGTTACCTCCTTGTTGAAATCCATGACTCACGGTCCTGGTTGGGAAATCCTGTAAATTATACTGGGACTGAATCAGTTAATGGCCACCATAAAAAAGTTGATTATTTTGTCATGGTATAGGTTTACTAAATCAAAAGGGATTTAAAAGTGGATTAAAAAAAGGGGGTCTTAATTCAGTTGTTTTGTCACTGCGGCTTTGAAGGCTTCAAGTGATGGAGCAGACACAATCTCCTTAAGGAGGGCATTCCAGGTTGGAATGATGAGTGGGAAAAATGAATATTTATGGTAGTCGATTCTAGGGGATAGTAACTGATAGCTGTTGTTGTGCAATTAATCTAATGTATCAGAATTTGAGAATTCCCCCCACCTCAGTGGCCTATTTACACCCCTACTCCTCGTCCCTTCTAGTAACTTGTGGCTTATGAATTTTAAAAATTTCAGTAACAAAAGCTGATTTTTATCTTTTTAATACAGAGTTTATACTAATTATGGCCTATAAAATGCTGAATTGTTTGTTTATTGGAGGTTTTAGGGCACCGCGACACATGAGGGTCATAGAGGAGCCCAAAAATGCTGAACTGTTATTTTATAATTAGAAAGCTCGGACTTAATTTGCTCTTGACACACATCAATATTAATACTCAGTTTTGCTGAGTCTGTCAGTATGATTGAAAAAGAAGTACTAATTTTCACTCCACCTCAACCCCTCTCCGTGGTAAAAAAAAAGAAATGTACCCCCCTTTTCAACCCCTTGTCTGGTACCTCTTGTATCGAAAATTAGTTGAAGTTCACCCCCTCTCTCTTTCCATTTCTATTCCCTATCCCTTCCCCCTTTCTCTCTCCCCCCCCCCCCCCCCATGAATTCTATTTGGTGCACAAGAGTATATTTCCAAATTTTAAGTGATAGAAGCCAACCCAGTGAGATAAATGACTTTTGTTGCTATTAGATTTCTTTGTATTATCAGTTGCTGTCAATTTTATCCCTTTTTTTCTCAAAGATGATATGCAATGGCTTCTGACTCTGAGGAAATTGTTTACCAGTCGCTAAATGAACCTCCAAGGTTTATGCAGAAGAGAACAAGAGGGCGGGATGACGACAATGACGATGATGATGAAGAAAGTGAAATAAGTTTGCAAGAAGAGCAAGGATTCCTTGTTCACTTGAGTCCAGAAACAAACAAAAGTAAACATCTCAAGTTTTTTTGTTTGTATCATTTAATATGTTTTGTTAATTCGTTTTTACATTAATTCTAAATGCTGGTAAAAGGTTTGGCAAAAAGATTTTATGTGTGTATCGCAATCCTCATGAAAAAACTCTAATTACACTAAACTTTTACAATTTCATCATTTTTGGTCCCCAGCTCAGTGGAATCATGTTGATGACCTTGACAAGTTCTTCACTGCCATTTACGATTATCATCAACGTCATGGATTTCAGAACATGATTTTGGCTGAGGTTCTCCAGCTGTTGTAAGTGATTTGGCATGATGCTTTTGTCTCTTAACTGGTTTTAAAACCTTTTCTGTGTTTTCATTGATTTCTGAGTTATCAGAATTAGATAAAATCCTCTCCCTTATCTCGGATGAGATTGAGACAATAATTCTTATCATAGTGAAAATTACTCACTCAGAATGATAAGCTCCCTTTGTAAATGACATCCTTTTTCAGTTCTCCAAAGATTTTTGTACATGTAGTATTAAATTGTATCAAATAATTAAGATTAAAAAAAAAAAAAATGTTATGAATCTATTACATTTTTTTCTTTCCAGACAATTTGTCTTCATTGTTGTGTTTGTGACTTATCTAAGTTGGTGTGTGAATTACCCAGAACTGTTTGATGAAATTCCTCACAATGTCACTCACAAAAAGAACTTTGATGACATCACGTATCCGTTTGGAAAATGCATTGCAAGGTAAGATGGACTGAGCCCATAACATAACATTACAAAAATCATGAGGATAATACTTATAATGGTGATAAGATTACACTGCACGGCTGCTTTGACCACCAAAAATCAAGGTGTGTTACAATAATTTAAACAAATACATTTTGAAATGAAAAAACAGTTGTTTCAAAATCATAGTTAGAGATAAAACCTGCGAATCCGTGTCATAGCATGACTAGCTGAAGCATTTGATGCCAAAAGTTTAGAGAACACTCCTGGGGCCTTTGCCTCTGATCAACAATATGATGGAATGGGATTGAAGCAGACTTGTTGAATTTTTGAAGGGTTGGAGTTTTTGCATCACCACATTATTGATATAATGTAGAAGAAAAATTCTTTATTTTTTTTCACCTATTCACAATCGCTTTTATGCTAGAACATAAATTACTGAAGCTTCTTTCATGAAAGCAGTAATGAAGGTTCAGAATTTGCATACAAATAGTTTGAAATAGTGGTCCTTCCGATAAGTTTGATCACAGCCCTAGAGTTTAGGGAAGTTTCAGTTTGAGGAATTGATGAGTTTTTGGCTAAAGTTACAATTCTGCTCAAATATTTAGTTTTTCAGCCATCCATTTGGGAATGCTTATAAAGAGTGTGTGAAAAAAAAAAAAGGCCCAGAGCACTACAAAACTGCGTTGTAATTAGCTCAGTTAAACAAAAATCGACTCAATGAATAGTAACTTAATTTTACATATGCAAAGTTTTAATATACTGTGCTAATAGACCTCCATGGCCGGGACTCGAGCCACAGATCTTTGGAGACGCTTCTTGTTGCAAAAAAAGAAAAAAATAATAATAATGGTAACTATTCATTTTTCAAAGGAAAAAATGCATCCATTTTGTTTAATGATATAAAATGGAAGTGAGAATTGAAACTTAATTTGCATGATTTCCATTCTCTTCCACAGGTTCAACTTCATCACATGGTTTCTGCTTGTGCTGTGCTTCATGTTTTTCTGTGGGAGAGCGATTAAAATGACTGTCAATTTCTGCAACTATTTGCGAACAAGAAATTTTTTTGTCAGTGCTCTTAATATTGAAACGGTAAGAAGAGCTTGTTTTCCCAAGTGACAATTGTGAGGAAAAAGAATTATTTCTTTCTGAATACTTTTACATCCTATCAGTAGGCTTTTACTACCCGGCTCAAACCATCATGGATTTATCATTCAAATAGGTAACTGGGTTATTGATATCTCATCTTCACATGTCAAAATTTAGTATTGGTTATTATGTTGCTTTGATAAATTTTTAAAGGAGTTTTTTGAAAAATTCTTACAGAAAGAGCTTAGCAATATGACGTGGCATGAGGTGCAGAACAGACTCTTGGAGGTACAGAAGGAACATCAGATCTGTATTCACAAACAGGAATTAACACAATTGGGTGTGTTAGACCTTTCTTTCTGCTTGAATAATTACAAATTTGAAACTTGAAAAAAAAAAAAATTGTTTATATCCTTGTGCTGATAAAAGTGTAAATAGAGATATCTATACAATATTATTTCCTTTAAGAAATGAGTGAAATCGTCTCAAGCTCAAATGTCTCTATGAGAGATGATCAGCTGGGCTGAACAGTCATCATTTAAAGCTCAAATGGCTCTGCATTTTGTAGAATAATATTTCGTGCATAGGTATTATAAATGCAATCCCCATTATCTGTAAGATTTTATTGATTTATAGAATGGAAGAATGGGCTATCTTGGTCCTACTTTTTAAAATTTCTCCCTTTCAAAATTTTGCTTTTAAAACTGACCTGGTTATTGAAATTGTCCCTGACTTTGCAGATATCTATCACCGAATCCTAAGGTTCAAGAACTACATGGTTGCGATGGTGAACAAGGATGTGCTGCCTTTGAAATTCAAGATGCCCTTTGTTGGGCAACAGTATGTATTGTTTCTGAATGGAACGAGATGATTTCCTGAATGGAAGGAGATGATTTATTAAACATTTCATAGAGATGTCTTCTTTCGTTGGACATTGATCTGGTATTTGTATTTCACAAACCCTTAAAATTGTCCTTTAATACCTTTTGATTTTTTTTTTTTTTCTTTCATCTAACTATGTCATGAAGTTTGTATTAAAAAGTTCTTCATTCTTTTCAAAAGAAGAAAGATTTTTTCCAATAATGCTTTTTATGACCTACCATACAACTATGAACTCTTCCATGTAAATTCTTTTCAGTGCAATTCTGACCCACGGGATGCGCTTCAACCTCGACTTTGTTTTATATTGTAAGTAAATGATCTGAAGATTGAATACAACTTTGGCTTTGAGTTTGAGAAATTACTGAAACTTTCAGTTTTTGATGTGCAATCCTTTCAACTTCACAAAAATAATCATAAGGTTGTGAAACCCAAAGACTTTGTTTTTGTTTTCACTTTTTTTTTCTCAGTCAGAACGCTTGTGACTGGAAGTACAAAATTTTTCCTCATGAATTCACAATGATATTTTTAAAAGACTCAATTATTTATCACATTTTTTTTTTTTGGTATGATTTCAATAATTTTTGTCTGTTTATTGGAAAAATGTGTTTTTGTAAATAATAGTATGATAAGATATTGTTGCCGTCCAGGAAAACTGCCGTTTGCTAAAGTGACTATTTTGCAGGAGGAGCAAAAAAGACATTTTTATTTTAACTGATACAATAATAAACTACTTACTTTAAATGTCAAATGGAGGAAAACGAAAACAGATATTTCTACAGCATGAAGCTAGTTAGATCAGAAAAAGGGAAATAATTGCAGTATAGCAAATAAAAAACCCAAACAAACAACTAACATACGACAGTTTTCCTGGACGGTGACGATATTATATCTGATATGAGGTACAATCTTTGTGGAACTGATCTTATTCTTTGGCTCTCTAGATATTTATGAATAAAAAAAAGCAAACCTCGCTGCCTTTTGGTGATTATACCACATGTCTTCTACAGGGAGCCCCTGGTCTATTTTTGTCAACAGCTACACACTGCGCCAGGATTACAAACTACCTCAGAAAAGGAAGCAACTCACTGACCAGTTAGTATCAGGATTCAAAATGATTTTGTAGATCAGAATTTTTTTAATACTTTTTTTTTTGTCATTCTCTTTATACATCTTTTAACTTCAACTTGCCAATAATTATGTTTAGAAAAAGAAAACAACTGAAATATAATATATCTTTCTATATCATATGAGAGTAACTGAGTACTCTTAATTAAGTGAGAAAAGGAATTTTGTGGAAGTTGATGAGCAACAATTCTACAGTGATTGCATATTTTTATTTTGTATTACATCAGTGTTGGTTTATTTTTTTTCAAATCTTTTCCAGGCTGTCCAACCACATCACCATTTTGGCTATTTTGAATCTACTTTTGTGTCCTCTGATATTTCTGTATCAGATCATTTATTTCTTCTTCAGATACGCCGAGGTAAAAAGCTTTTTTACAAAATATTTTCTTATGCTTCGTTTTGGGATTTGTTTGCCTGTGCAGACTTGAAGAATATCAGTCAAACACGATGTTATGTACCTAGTTTGTGTTTGTAAAGAGACTTTTTCTGATTTTAGTCATCATTTAAATGTGAGCATTTGTCAGAAGGAACCTTGTCAGGAGGGACCCCATATTTTCCTATTTAATATTCATTGCTCTTGTGAGCAAAGTGCCTTAACAAGTGAAGATGTTGGACTTACATGCCAAAGCATGTGCCTTCATTCCTGCCAGCATTATTGTGCATATAATACTTTGGCAGATGCCTGAGTTTTCCGAGTTTTCCTTTTGGATCGATCCTTGGTAGAGTGATGGGACCTTGAACTTTTTTTTTACTTTATTCTCTTTATGATGGATTATCTGGTTGCTCTCTGTGAAACAAGTATCAGGTTTATGATGGACTATCTGGTTATTCTTCATGAAATGAATACCAGGTTTGCAGTTTTATTTTGTAATGTGAAATGAGGGGTCTCAGGGCAAGTAGCAATACAAATTTTTGTACTATGATTATATATGTTCTCTCTCATCTTTCAAATCTTTTTGTTAACTTTTTCAACAGTTTGTGAAACGTTCTCCAAGTTTCCTTGGATCAAGACAATGGTAAAATATTTTTTTTTTATTTGTTAAGTACTTTTCATCAATATATGTCAACAGGACCACTTCAGTTACATATTTTGTGAGGCGGTCTGGGAAAACCTGTCCCATGGCAAAAATTTGATTTTTTTAATAGAGTCTTTAAAAGGGGTCTTTCCTGATCATTTTGCTTTTTGAATTGTTCAGATATCTTTATTAGAACCAGAATAATGGGCATGTGAAGTTACAAATTTGGTGCTGATGGACAGAGTAAAAAGCGGAGAAAATCAAGGTTGAAGTTTCGGCTTTTTATTTTCAAAAGTGCAGAGATATTTCTCGGTCATTGAAATTTTAGATGGACTTTATTGTCGACCTCATCAATAGATATGCCTTACTTTTGATCTAAACCATAAGAATAATGCAGGGGGAGGTCCATTGACTCATATTTAGGACCTAAACTTGCAATTCAAACGGTTCGATTCGTCTGTCCGCCATTTTGTTTTTCTTTGTTGTCGTTAGAAACTATTTCCTCTGACAAGTTTAATTTCAATTTTAAACTAATGTGATCGATAAAAGTCAGTAAAATCTTGGTAAAAGTAACTAAAATAGATTGTTTCATTGGTTAGAGGAGTCAGGGGTCAGTTATTTCTTCCAGAATTATTAAAAAGCTGATGAGGACGCAAGATAACATTAGCTGGCCCTACGTAAAGCGTCGATCGAGACTTCTGACATGAGCGTCACTGCTACAAACAGGACATTCCATAGTATTCATGTGCACTATTTATTAATGAAATGCCACTGACACACGCTTTAAGCTTTTCAATGATGTGTAATTTGTGCAGGTTGGAGTAATAAGAGTCTGCCAAAGTAGCAATTCAAGTTGAACGAATAAATTAGCTCATTCTTTTGAAATATCAAGCTTGGCAGGGTTGATTAAAAAATTTAAAAAAAATATTTATAAAGCAAAATAATGTATAATATGAATTGAAATTGAATCTTGAACGGTTAAAGTAACGTATGAAGCCATAACCCATTTTCACCCTAGAAATAACCTCACTGTCTATAATAGCTTCTCGCTAATGTCAATGCTCTGTCCAACGTGACGGGTTTTCCCAGACTGCCTCACATTTATGATGAATCACCAATTTTCCCGTTCACATAGATGGATTGATATCCCACCTTTCATAACATTTTTCATGCACTAGACTGAGAATGCATTGTTGTTTTTATTACTGTTATTTTCTAAGGAAAAATCCATTTTTCCTCGGCAGGGCAAACTACGGCCGCCTATACCTGCGCCATTTCAATGAGCTTGACCATGAGCTGAATGCCAGGTAAGGATTGTGGTGCTTGGATCATCAGGGCTGCTGTGATTGGAGCTTGTTTATTTTATTTTTCTGTCGTTAGAACTGATGCACAAGACTCAAGATTATGTTGTCATATTTGTGTATTTGTATGAATTTAACAGTTATTATTTTAATTTTCATTTGCAGACTGAATCGTGGATATGTTGCCTCAAAAATGTACATGAATATTTTTACTTCTCCCTCTTTGACCATTCTTGCCAAGTAAGTAGAAATAAGATTGAGTTGTTGTGATGTTTGAAATGTATAAGATTTTTTTGTTGTTGTAAATGTAGGGTAAAGTTCTTATCCTCCATATTCCTACTGTCACAATGAGTGCAAATGTGGTTTGTGAACTGAAAATTAATAGATAATTTTGAATAAGGAATCTCAAATAAATAAACAACTAAAAAGAAACATCTCTTTCTGATGTCATCATGGTTCAGCTGACCAGGTGTTCTGAAAATCTGTGGATAATAAGAAATAGCAGATTAAAGCTGATATCATATCTTTATTGGTGTAACCTTTACTTAATTTTTCTTTCCTGATGAGAATGTTTTCAGTGTTCATTCTTTCCTACCGTAGGTACATCGCCTTTTTTGCCGGTGCACCTGCTGCTGTGCTCTTCTTCTTTGGTGTTCTAGACTTGAACGATGTGACTAAGGTTGAGCATTTGTTCACTGTGGCTTCTATTTGTGGTAAGCGGGAATTTGAATATTTCAGAGCCAGAAAAGGAGAAAAAAAAAAAAAAATATCACTTTGATGGTGAGAAACTGTTTTGTTTTGCTAACTTTGTATCAAGATGAAGGTCAATCATGTTTGATTATGTGATTTGTGTGTATCTAATTTTTAGTAAATTGATGAACATCATTATGGCAATTAGAATAAAAAGGTGATGAATGGCATTTTAACCATTATCAGACGTCATGTTCCGCCACCCGATTTGTATGTCGGGGGTAATAATTTGACCCCATGTCTGTTAAAGCGACAGCAACTCACCCTATGTTCTCTACAACCCTACAGACAGGTAGGAAGGCTTCAAATCGGTCAGGCTCTATAATACGTGATTAGTTATGACACTTATAATAGTGTTGTCAATAATAGGAGACAGACAACAAAAGACCATAATATGAAAAATATGTCTTCCCCCTCTTTCTCTCTCCTCTCTCTCTCTCTCTCTCTCTCTCTCTCTCTTTCTCTCTCTCTCTCTCTCTCTCTCTCTCCCTCCCTCTCTCTCCTTTCCAGCCTCTCTTGCTCTGATTCTCTCCTCTCTGTCTCTCTGTCTGTCTGTCTGTCTCTCTCTCTGACTCTCTCTCTCTCTCTTTATATATATATATATATAAAATGCAAAACTATGCATACACACTAGACACAAGTGCGCTGGCTAGTTATTATACTTTTCACATGTAGAGAGAAATATATATATATATATATATATATAGAGAGAGAGAGAGAGAGAGAGACAGAGAGAGAGAGAGAGAGAGAGGGAGGGAGGGGTGGGTGAGTGGGGGTCATAACAGACTCCTTTTTCACCGATATGATACTGAGTGAAAAAAAAAAATATTGACCTTACAAATACCTTAAAAAACAGAAAAAGTGGATGCCTGGGGTTGAAATCTATAAGAAATTATGATCAGGGTTAATCTTTTCTTTTGTCTTTTAACAAAGTTTTCATTTAAGTAATTATTTATCATCGATGTTCATACTGACAGTTCCTTTCATGGTATTTGTAAGATGAAGAGGTCTCGTTTTTATTTCTTCATTACAGGAATGGTTGCCACTGTCAGTTCATCTCTAATTCCAGATGAGGTAAAAGGATAACTTTTCTCTGTTTCTCTTTTCATACGTTTATAATGTTTATGCTTGCTAAGTTTATATGAGATCTAGATTTACCTCAAGCACGACTTCCAAAAAGAGAAAATCTTTTCATAGATTGATATTGCAATAAATGTGATGAGGTGAAGAGGCTACCGTGTAATTTTTCTTGGACTGTAATGCTTCTAACTTTTGGTGCATGTCTCCGACATCTTTCAGAAGCAAAGTAAACAATTTGAAGAAAAAATTTTTAGCAACAACAAAGATATGTCTACTTTATATATATCACACACACACACACACACACACACACACACACACACACACACACACACACACACACACACATATATATATGACCGCATCAACAGTAATACTCAGTTCCACTGAGTCAGTCGATATAATTGAAGAAGAAGAAGAAAAGATATATATATATAAATATATATATATATATTTATATATATAATATATAATTATTACATGTATATTATCCTACATAACAGAACGAAGTTCACTGTCCGGAGCAGCTGCTGACCACCATCTTGACTCAGATCCACTACATGCCGGATCACTGGAAGGGACACGCCCACACCTCACGAGTGCGTGATGAGTTTGCCGTCCTCTTCCAGTACAAAATTGTGAGTCCTTGTTTACGAAAGTAAGAGGATTAGTCGAGTCGTCCAGTTTGACTTCCATTCTCAGTGTACCGATATTTGAATGAATGTCATCGAAATGGCGTAGGTACAGTTTGGAGAAGAGACAAAGCCATAGAAAGAAAGGAAATGGTGAAGGTACAGTGCTAAAAAGAGATCCAGCCATAAAAAGAAAGGAAAAGACAGGATCTTTAAATCTAATGGTATCATTATTATAATTGAAGTCAAGACTTTGTAATAGATGGCTTTTATAATGCATCTAACTCCATATGGGTGCAAGTTTTAAATGTGGCCAGAAACAAAGAGTTGTGCTTTGTGTCCTAAAAAAAAAGGCACTTGACCACCTTTTCTTTGCAATGTTGAAGTGGGACACTTTCAGTTTGCTTTTAGGACAAGATTTCTCTTGATGGACATTTTTTTTCTTTTCTTATCCAGGTGTATTTGCTGGAAGAGCTTTTCAGCCCTGTCTTCACGCCCTTCTGGCTGCTGTTTGGGCTGCGTTCCAAGTCTGCCCAGATTGTTGACTTCTTTCGCTGTTTCTCAGTGGAAGTGGCAGGGGTGGGAGATGTCTGCTCCTTTGCGCAAATGGATGTCAAGAAACATGGCAACCCTCAGGTATGTGTTAACTTGTATAAAGCATGTTATTGTCATTTGCAACAACCTTAAACTGGGTCACCATATCGCTTTTTCCACTTTCTCCAGTCATGACCTCGCTTGCTCATCTCGTAGCCTGGTGTCACTGTGGTCCCATTTATGTCCACCCATGCTTGAATATAAACAAAAATAATTGTGTTGGTTGCATTTGATGTTATTTTGTTGACATCTCATTTTGTTTACAGAGACGTATTCTCTACATGTATGCTACACTATAAACATAGCAAAAGGGCACAGGATAGAGAGAAATATTTCTTTACATATTTAGATTTATCAAAGGGTGAATGACAATAAAAGGGCTTCAATTTATTTTATACAGTTTTGGAAATTTAGAGATGATTCTCCTTTGTGGCATCGTAGTCATAAATATTATTATTTTTGTTGTTGTTGTTGTCTATTTCAGTGGAAGCCAGACAAGCAGGATGAAAGTATACCCAGGTCTCAGCAGGCGGAACACGGGAAGACGGAACTCTCCCTTATGCATTTCACAGTGTGTATTATGTCACCTTCTTGTGGGTGTTAAATAAGTCGTACAAATATTTATATTCTCATAATCTGTGGTTAGACATGTAATCAGACTGTTGCAATGGGAATTATTTTAATTGGTTTGTATAAATTTTGTCACATTATCAAGGGCTGTTGTTGATGTTATAACATATGTACCCAAGTGTGTGTATGAAACGGAAGTAGATGGAAATAGTGAAACATTGTAGGTAGAGAGCATATTCAACACTCTCCTTTCTGTCTATGGAAAGCTTTTTTAGTCAAGCCTTGTGGCAGCAGGATTCATTTCCCTGTGTTTGTGGAGTGTGTAGTAGTAATCTTCTATTGTATCAAAATTGTTTAGGATTGCAAGCTTTTTGCCATTTTGGCATCAATGATAAACATTGAGTCAGTTATTGAAAAAAAAAAAACAATCCCGAGGATATCAATATATATTTCATATTTCCTGTTGTCTTCCATGCATCCACAGACATTGAACCCAGAATGGAAGCCTCCTCTGGACAGCAACAACTACATCACTGGGGTCAAACATGAAGGTGGGTCGTGTGCTTTTGTCTTGTTTGTCTATTCACTGTTAAAATTACAGCAAACCAATTACTCGGCTCTATCCAGTGCTACCAAAACTTTTTTGCTGTTTTGTTGGAGGATCAAAATGGTACATTGGTCAAATCAAAAAGGTTGTTTGACCAGGGAATTTCTTACTCAAGGATTTTTGTTACTCAGAATGGTAGTCCTTGAACATTCAATATTCATTTTACTCTAGCTGAGCCTTGAGGCACATATGGTGTTTATACCAATTCCCTCCAGGTTTGTCTGCCTGCCATTTGGATACCAGTGTTGCTCTTTTTGAATCCAGCCTCTTTCTCAACTCTCTTTGCATGGGGCCCCTTCAGGTTTTTCAAGGCCGTCCAGCATAATGCTGTTCTTTGCACAGAAGTTGCCTCCATTCTGGCAACATGTCGCAGTAGAGTTCATCTTCACTTTTTCATCATTGCTGCTATATGTTATGACAAAAGTTGTTTTATCTTAAATAACAACACAATGACCTGAAAGTTAAGTTAAAAACTAATGATGTCTTTATTTTCAATAATAACACAACTGCCTGCCTGCCTGCCTGAATGTTGTATGCGTGTGTCTGTGTGTGTCTTCCAGTCCAGCGAGAGATGCCTGCACTGACCAGCATGGTGCTGCCCCAAGCCATGGACCTGCCCAGCCTCGGCATGGTCAACCCGTTCAACCCTTCCGTCATGGTGAGCTTTTGATAGCCTTAAAGATAACCAAAGTTTTACAATTGTGAAGTGGCTTGTGAAGAACTCTTTACCTGACAAAAATTAGCAGGAAATTGCTTATTGTATATTTTCTAAAAATCTGGTGGTACCAGCAATGGAGTGTAAGGAAAATATAGCGGCACCAACTTTAAAAAAATGAAATAAAGTGTATGAAAATTCTTTACTCAATTATAAAGCAGTCCTGTCTGCTCCTTTTGCAAATCTGTCTTCATTGGCTGGTTCGGTCTGACCCTTAACCAACAGTTGACACTTCATATACTGAAATTTATGTCTTTCATTTTATTGTTACAGAACATCTCCCTCCAGCAGAGCATGCTTCAGCAGGCGTATGCTCACCAAGGCCCAGCGCCGCTCACACAATCCCTCAAGCTTAAAGGAGGACTGTCCAGCCACGATGGCCCCATCCCATCGACGTTTCCTGTCTGTCTATCCACGTCTGGATCTTTCCACTCTGCAAACTTTGCCCCCAATTACATAGATGAAGGGCAACGTGAGCTCATGGTGGGAAACATGAGTCTGAGCGTCCTTCACATTCACGATCTCCATCGTAGGCAGAAGAGGTCAGGGCATCATCACCATGTTCCATCCAGTCATGAAGAGGATCCCCCACTAGGGGTTAAGGCCGCTACAAATATAGATAGATACGGAGTAGGTGGTCAGTTTCCTCGTCAGCACCACCAGCAAAGACAAATGCCTTTCTATGATCAAAGCTTGACCATGTCGGATTCCTCCACCCAGTCTGTACCTGCTGCCTCGGTGGTTTTGCCAGGCCATCAGCCTTCCACACAGTTTCCTGGACTTTCCCATCTAAAACAATATACACCTCTACAGTCCTCTCCAGACCTCTCGTCCCATCACACTATGGATGTCAGATTTGAAACGGACAGTCCCGAGAGTGCCCCTTTTTCCAACCCATTCCCCCAGACATTTGCCAGAGGGAAAGTGGAGTCGACCATAGAGCTTTCCAGTTTGCCGCCTCTTGAAACGCCAGACAACCCGTTCCCTCGCCCCTCTGGGCCTGCCTTCCCCAGCAACTTTAACTCTTCAGCCATTAAGCCTAGCGCTGATCCGATGCCCCTCATTAAGGAAGATCACACTGAGCATGAAATCGACACATCTTTAACATAAACCAGTCTTTAAAAAGTAAAACCAAAAAATCCACCACCCTATGAATTTGAAAAGGAAATAATTCAAGTGTGCTTTGCATTGCCAGCCTTGCAAAATTATCTATAGCAGTCAGCAGATTCAGTGAGTTAAGGCAAGCATCTCTTTTTCATCTTTTTCTTTTTTCTCCAGTTCAGTCACACTTACACATATACACACACACACACACACACACACACACACACACACACACACACACACACACACACACACACACA
>JBCIKM010127154.1:0-12623 GCA_039654465.1 Melibe viridis | reverse complement strand
TCAATCATCCATGTTGTCTATGGTGAAAAACGACAGTGCCATGGCCAAGGCACATATGATAGGTATAGATTATTCATCGAGCTTACACTCAATCATCCATGTTGTCTATGGTGAAAAACGACAGTGCCATGGCCAAGGCACATATGATAGGTATAGATTATTCATTGAGCTTACACTCAATCATCCATGTTGTCTATGGTGGACCATGACAGTCCCAGCCAGGGTTCGACCACACGCTCTTTTGAGTACAAGTCAAACACATTGCCATCTCCGGAAATGTCTACAAAACTGATATCCTTCTTTAAAATAATTGAGGTTATTTTCAAATGCAGGGCTTCTTTTGCTGCTTTCCTATCTGATAGAATTTTAAGACAAACAGCTCCCAGAAAGGTCCTCAACACTGATTTCTCAAGTTTGACTAGATGCCAAGCAATGTCAAGGCCACAGATCAGTGACTCACACTCTGTGCTAGTGTGGGGCTAAAGCAAACAAGTTCTAAACGAGAAAGAAATAGAGCACAATTTAATAACCAAAGAAAACATGCAGCACTTTTGATGTGGATAAATTTAGAAAAAAAAAAGTTGCTGGTGGAATTGAAAACAAAATTCCTATAATAGACGACAACAGCATTAAAAACAGGGGAGAGAACTCACAGTGTTAAGCTGCAGCTTGCGTTTCTCCAAGGTGAGGACGTCATCAGCCCGTGAATTCAGCAAGTCTCGGAGTTTCTTCAGCTCCAGCTTGAGAAGATTCTCTTCAACCATTGACGACTGCATGCATCAGAAAAACAATAAATGAACAAGATGGTGCTAAAATCTATACAGAATCAAATTCACTCCCATATTTAGCTTCAATAGTAAAAGGCAATAATAATAATAATAATAATAATAATAATAATAATAATAATAACAACAACAACAATAATAACAATAATAATAATACTACTACTAATAATACTACTACTACTAATAATAATAATGATCATAATAATAATAATAATAATAATAATAATAATAATAATAATAATAATGATAATAATAATAATGATGATAAACAGAGTAGTAAAAGAAATTTGGATGCAACACCAATTTAGATTGAAGTTTTGTAAACAACTCATGAAATGCAGGTCCCCACAGTGAATTGTGTTCACCTCATCATTGCTCAAGTTGCTGAATGTTGTGAACTGTGTTTTATTTGAATGCATGTGCAATAAAATCATGTGCATGAACTGTAATTTATTTCACGTTTAAAGACATTGTTCATTTCCATTAAATTTGTTCACGTTTTCTGTCTATGAAAACAATAAAACAATTTATGTTTTTTTGGTACTTTGTTGACAATTCTATCATGCTAATATTGAGCACGGAAAAGCGCAGTCACGTTTTAGGGATATTTCTCTGGGGAGGATTGCAAGTGAGTTAAATTGTTATCACTGTGTTATCAGACGTCTGCAAAATTGGTATGAAACATCAGAAAGTGTGATGAATCATACCAGCATTGGCAGGACAAGAGTTACATCCCTTGCCACTGATAGGCATATTTTTCGTAGAAGATCACAAAATTGATTCCTTTTCATGACAGAACATTAAAAAATATTTAAGAAGCTTGAGACAACATAAGTGATTGCACTATCCGCAGGGTTCAGTTCGAAGACATATCAGTTCAATGAGATGAAAAACAGCTGACATCAGCAATCAAGGTGGTCAGAGACCCAATATTAAAACAAAGAATCCTTACAGAGATTTAGCAGTGAAAAGAATTTCCTTTATTTTCCCATCACCATTCTAAAGACCAAGAAAATGAAATCAGTTACGAATGCTTGAAAACTTTTAATTTGTGGATTGATATTTGTAAATAGATAAACATTAAGAATTTTGCCGAATGAAATGTCTTGCTTATTATGACATGGGTTCATGTAATAATAGAATGTATGATACAATCACAAGAAATAAAATATCCACAAGCGTAATTACACTTGCTGTTCAGTGGGGAGTTTCTTTTGACAGTCTGTATGATAATATAAATATTTTATCAAGCTTGAGGAAGGTAAATTTACAATATAAAAAAATACAACATGAATGTACCTGTTTGCTCTTGATCAATTTCCTCAACTCAGACTCAGAGTTGTCATTGTACAAGTGCAGTTCATCAATCTTTACTGTCAGGTCATCTTTTTCCTCCTTGGTGTGCTCAAGCTGACGATTCACATGGCGCAGATCCTCCTGTAAGGACAGAGAATATTGTGAGTTAGATACGATAAAAGATAAATATCCCTTTATTCATCCCACAGGGAAAATAACCCAGGTGGCAGCCACAGTGTAGTTGGCCCAGTAGCACTCGTAGGAATCAAACCCATGCTCTTCCGCACAGGAATATGATGCCCTACAAACTGAGCCATCGAGCCTATGGATATAAACTTTCAATCCAAACACGCTGAAAACAAATATATAAAAAAATAATTCACTTATCATCGAGTACTTGTTATTGTCATTTCAGGTTCTTGTGGCTGGTCCAAAATATTCTCAAAACAAACACGTCTCTGGAGCTGTACAAATTTAAAAGGAGAAATTAACTTCCAATCCATTCAATATGAAAGCTCTCCACTGTGCTTTGACAGGCAATAACTGTGAGTATGAACCAGATTCTTGTCATCGTATTGAAGGCATTAGTCCTCAATTTGTACACTTGATTCGTATTATCTAACCTTTTATATTTACGTGCGTTCTTGTGTGTGTGTGTGTGAGTTTGTGTGTGTATGTGTGTGTGTGTGTGTGTGTGTGCGCGCGTGTGTGTGTGCGTACGCGCATGCCGTTATTTTGAGTTGTGTGTTTGAGTGATTGTGTGGGTATGAGCAGCTATCCATATGTCAACCTTATTGTAAATTGTGATAGAACATTTGTCTGACTTGCTTCAACTGCGATTGATGGAGGCTTGTTTTTAGTGTCTAGTATGTGTGTTAATGGACAGGAAGATAGATCAGTGGAATGTTTATAAGTGGATTTCTTTTGTAAAGCGTCAGTGAGCATAATTGAAATGGAGGTTGGCGCTACATCAAATCAAATGCTATGCTATATTATGTTATGTTATGTTATTGTTATATTATGTTATGTTATTGTTATATTATGTTATGCTATGTTATGTTATGTTCTCATTTTAATTTGTTCCTTAAAAAAATAGCTTGATTTTAAGCTGTTAATCTCCACTCATATTCTATTGTAAGATTTAGAGACAACTCTTGCAATTCTGATTTGAAAAAAAAAAAGAAAAAAAAAAAAGAAAAGCCAAAACAGAAGAACAATTTAGTAAAAAGTTGTCAATTACACACCTGCACACGTTTGAGTTGAACATTCAAGAGTGTATGTGTCTCATTCTTTTTCTCCAAATCATCCTGCAGTTCTACCACTTTGGCTTCCAAAATTTCCTTCTCTGACGTGTTTGTTTCTCCCTGCATGTGGACACATCGCCGCTCCAGTTGTTGAAGAGTAAAGTCCTGCAAGAAAACAATTTGCGAAATAAAATTGTAATGATTTAAATATTTTTTCCTTCCAGTTTGTCAGTAAATAGATACAAAACCTTCTTAAATGTATTATGAAGTATATCTGGGGAGGCTTTTTATCATTTTGTCTACCATACAAGTTTGAACTCTCAAAACCTTCTTAAATGTATTATGAAATAATAAATCTGGATATGCCTTTTATCAATTTGCCTACTTTACAATACTGAAAAACTAGTAAATAGTTCTGACTCTTTGAGCCCAAGCTATTGAAAAAAAAAAAAATCTTGACAAGTTGGTTGAGCGGCAGCACTCTACAGATGGTTCACAGACCAAGGGGAGAGACAGAAGAGGACACAACAGTGGATTGTTGACAGATGATCAGACGTGTGGAATTCTTTACATCCCTTATACAAACTGTGTGACCAGCTGAACCAAGTCAAAGAGGAAAGAGAAGTGTAAAGATACAAATACATAACTGCTCAAGAAAAGAGAAGGGGGAGGGAGAGGTATGTGTGTGGGGGGCAGGGGGGGGGGAAGGCAGCTGACCTGGCTGTAGAGGATCTCCTGCTGTTTGAGGGCGTCTGTGTCCAGCTTGGTGATTTTACTGTTTAGGTTCTTGATGGCATTGTGAGACCCCTGAGAAGGACGAAAACAAACACCTTGATGATTAACTCACATCATTTTCTGGATATATGTTTTTTACAAAATTTGAAATAGAAAGCTGACCACAAATGTTTATCTTAGACCAAGAAGATGATAAATGAATCTGCAATTTGCAATGGTCAGTTGCTATTGTTTGAACTACTAAAGAGAAAATGCTTGAAAAAGAAAATTATCCCTTGATTCCACCAGTTACATTCATGTTCTTGAGCTTTTTTTTGGTCTAAAACGCCACAATTAGACGTTAGTCTGGGCGGCCATGCAATTGCTTGACTGTTCCAATTTTACAAATCAAATTGTCATATGAGGTAATTTTCCAAAGTGGGGAAACATATTAAAACAACATCCTCCCAACCCCGATTGTAAGTATTACGTCACTTCTCACAACCAACCAATGAAAAGCAAGCAGACAGTTGCTGCTGCCCACTTGACACGCCTGCAAAAATTTCCTGTGTTTTGTAATGTGTCATATAACGTAATAATCCATTTGTATAGCACCAAATCCACAGGATTGCTCTAAAGTGCTTAAAATAGCGCAATCGCCAATACGCTATGGTATGTTATAGTGTCATTGTCAGAACAACATGTAAAACTTCCGGAAGCAAATACCACACTATGCACAGGTAAATCGTTTTGCAGGGATTGATTTTGTTTATGTTTTGTTTCAGCCCCAAGCTGATGAATTAAATGAAAAAAAAAATCAGTATCCTTTGTGTATGGATTTAAGTAAAAGTCTTCTTAGCCCTTTGTTAAGGGAAATTTGTCAAAAAGGGAAATGTCCTTACATTTATAGCAGCTTCTGTCATTGTTTCCTTTGACTTTGCTTCGTTTTTCTCTTGATTCTTCTTGTAAAGCAGTTCTCCAAGGAGTGTGGTCTCACGGAGCATTTCCTCCTGCTTCTTCTCCTCATCGTTGAGAATCTGCTCAAATCTCAACGTTCTTGCTTCAGCACTCAAAGTGGAATCCACGCAGACCTTCAGTTTTTCCACAAGAGTATCACGAAATGTCTGTGCATTTGAAAGTCTGTACAAGAACAAGTCATTTGAAGAAGGGAATAATGATAACAATGAAAGCAATAATGATATTACTAATAGCAATAATAATAATAATAATAATAATGATAACAAAAATGATAATGATAAGAATCATCATTATAAATATAAAATCAATAATAGTATGAATAAAATCAAAACGCTATTATAGTCAAAGAGAAAGTGAATCCATCTCATTACAAAGTAATCCGGGATAATTTATGAGATTAAGTGCCTTACACTGGGGGAAAAACACTGATTTCCAATCTACTAACCAAAATCAAAATCAATCAGCCATTTTATTCTTACCTATTGGTTTTGTCTACAATATCCTTCTTCAGTTGAGTAACAGCCGCCCTGGTTGCCTCCAGGTCAATGGCCGTTCTGTCAACAGTACGCCTCAAGGTGCTCAGCTGGTGGAGAAAGGCAACCATTCGTGTGAAGGCACAATCACTCATTGTTATTCATTCAAGAGGATAAAGTGCATACCTAGATGCAGAGATTAATTTGCCAACACAATAACTCAAACTTCCATCAAAAAGTGTCAGCAAAGTAAATTTACTTGTCCTTCTCAACACACCAAGATGGCAGAGAAGAGCTCACACATCCTGTCTTATAACAACAGCATTAGAATAACAAAAACAAGGTAAAAGTTTTTAAACCAGGATTCTCAAGAAACAAAAAGTTGAAGGAGAGCACTGTTAAAGGAACTTAATCCTAAAAGCACTGCTTCATAATTGATACACTATTCCATTGTATGTATGTAAGTTGTATGTGTGTGTGTGCGTGTGTGTGTGTGTGTGTGTGTGTGTGTGTGTGTGTGCGCGCGCGCGTGTGTGTGTGAGTGTGTGAGTCTGTGTGTGTGTATGTGTGATTTTGTTAGTTTGCATGGATAAATCATCATGTATGTGCCTTTGGAAGTATTTATAATTTATGTTTAAGTGTATCTGCGTTCTTGTGGTCAATTAATATATTATCCCTGTGTATGCTCATATTATAACACAAAAGGTCTTAGTAAGCTATTGTTTGAATATTGCAGTACATTGTTGTGCATATAATTTCCAGTTGACTGATTAATAAAGATTATCTTATCTTATCTCAGCTTATGAATGACACCAAAAGAGACTGGGTTTTCCAAATTTTGTACCGGTGTAACATCCTCCCTTTTTTCTCACTGCTGTTCCACACTGAACACATCCCCAGTCTCCCCACCACCTCCTCTTCCAAAACCAATTCAGTGTGAATACAAGACCTAATGCCCTGTGGTAAATTGGCTCATTGGTCTTATCAATTAGCAGATACCACCAATGCAACAGCAACTATGGTTTGACTTAAGATCGAGTTTTGATCATTATGCCATGCAAGATTAGGCACGGTGGACTGATCATCTACCTGTCTTCATTTCTTGTGATACAGAGTTTTTCCCAACTCCTTGGAGCCGCAAAACAAAAAACAATCTTCATTACTTTAAAAATACAACAATACACTAAACTATTAAAACACATGGCCGCCCACCTCATCCTCAAACTGAGTCCTTTGAAGTTCACTCTCTTGAAGCTCAGTGCGAATTCGTGAGCTGGACACCTCTGCCATTGAAATTTTCTTTTCTTGCTCAGCATTGTTGTCTACTTCATTTTCCAAGAACTGTTTCTTTTCTTGAATTATCCCATTGTGTCGGCGCACCTCTTGTTTGGCTCTTGCCAGTCTCTGATGAACCACAAAGAAAAAAAACAACAATCGTAACAAGATCTCTTTTCTATTGGTTTATCAATGCATAATGCAATGTCATTAGATGCAAACTATAAGAATGTAATAATTAAAATTTGTATTACAAAATCTAGAATTCGTTAACTCTTTCCATGCCATCTGACGCACACTGCACCATACAGGTTTGTTCCATGTTATCGAAGCTCACAGTTTTTAGAGCAAGTAAATAAAAGTAACTTTTGTGTCTTCACAAAGAAGAGTGTCTTGGCTTTGTTTTGAAAGCATCTTGCGCCTGAAAGAGAAATAGTGGTTTTAATGAGGAAAATAAGTCGAGATTCATTCGGCTTCCCGTCCCGTGCTATTAGAAGCTACAAAATGGCTGCCGACGATTTAGTCACCTAGTTTGCGATGCACAACTAGAAATTATTTATCAAATTAGGCTTGTGATTGGGTTTATAGTGAAATCAATGATGATTATTCTGAAGCTAAAGCAAATTTAGACAGTTCTGGAGATGAAAGCTGTGCAGATTCAGTGTTTGCATCATCGGCTCCTATTTCCTCATTTTTATCAAAGCTCACTTAATTGATCATATTTTTGTTCCAAATTGTTATTTCTTAGAATTTGGTATGTTTGTTGAAAAATAAATTTTGAATGGATTTTACAATTAAGGCTGAGAGTATGTTGCTGTATGGATATTGAAAATCTATTGGTGGGTTTGATATGTGTAATGATGAAAAAATAAAGCACTTTTTTTTCTGTACAAACTATTCACACCTTAAAAATACTTAATTTTTCCCACTCACTCAGATTTCAATTATTTTGATAAGAGAGTCCATTTTTTTCTCTTTAAAATGGCATATAATATGATACACTTTTTTTCATAAATCTTAATGTAAGGTGCATTTTTCATAGGTCACCATTGGGGTCTTACCACACTTGAAAAAAAACCACACAGTGCAACAGGGAAAAACTCTGGGTATGGAAAGAGTTCATGAACTGCATTATCTCAAAATAAAATGAGTAAATAATTAACAGTGAAGGTCATGTACTTCTTGGGGAAATATTTTTCATTGATTCTCAGATCAGGATCTATTAAAACTGCTTTGAATATTGTGAGTCGCTATAATCAAACTGGCAACTGAAAAAAGGTCCAACTTACCGCAGCCAAAATGTCCATTTCTCTGTCCCTCCTCTGCATCTGTTCAATTGTATTTTCCCACTGAGACAAAAGTTTTTCTCTCTCTTCATGCGCTTTACGGAAGTCCTCTGCAATTTTATCCAACTCCATCTGACAAAAGATTAAAGTTAAAAATATATTTCAATGCAATAATATCAACAAAACTAAAGAGAAACTGGTAAACAAATAAGCTTATAAGCAATACCTATTTTCATTATTTGATCATCCATGCATCAAGTAAGTGATTTCACCACAGCGCTGGCCAGCAGCATCCCTTTACAATTGAAAAATATTCTCCTGCCTTTTACCTCAATACCATCCGCGTCCATCACACGTTCACCCTGTGGTACAAGTTTAAGATCCCTTACAAAAGCATCACTTGTCTTTAAATCCTTTTTTCTCACTTCATCCCCAGTAGACTGTGCGATGAGAATTAGTTTATCTAAAGAGTCACATCTCACCTGAGAGGTTAAGGTTGAAGTGACCTCATTATCCAGAAGGTTCTTCTTTTCCAATGCTTCACTCATCAGCTTCTCCATGCGCAAACACAATTCCTGGAAAGTTTAGAACATGAAATAAGTTATTATGAATTGAGTTGAACAGTTAGAGTCTCAAGAATCGCTTTAAGCAATTTGAATGGTTAGCAAGGAATCTAGCAAGCTGTTAAATGTTCATTATTTTCCTCAGAGAGGTACAGAAATGTTGAAAAACATCTGTGGGACCCAAACTTAAGAAAGCAAAGAATATAATCAATTAAGGAAAAAAATTTACATTCATATCTTATTCCTTAACTCTTGCCATTTAAATCACGATATATTGTCGATATCCCACAACCTTTGCCTGCCAATCCACAATATATCGTCAATATCTTGTCTCTTAAGGTTTTGTTTCAATAATTTACAAAAACAAAGGAAACAAAAGTAAAAGAAGACTTATTTTTTATATTTTGAGGTGTGAGAGTTCGATTTGGATTTGGAATTTGTGTAATTTTCATATTTCAAAAGCTGTAAACAATTAAGTGATTACATTTCACTCAAATGAATGTAACTTTGCTAAAGACCCATAGATTTTTATGCTGTAAATTTTTTTTTTTTTTATACTAAAACATTCTGAAACCTTGGATTATCACATATTTGTGTATGTTTTTGAATTTTCAAGCAGTCATCTTGAGGTAAATTTGAATTTTGGCTTCACTTTTGTCTGGTTTTAATTTTTTTCCCATCTTACTACTAAGTTTTATAGCAGTAGTCTCAATTAAACAGCTGATATTTTTCTCTGTACTGATTCTGTATTCTCTGCTCTTTCATTTGATGTGTAATATGACATTATTGCAACTTCTATCAACTTTTTTCAGCAGCACATTTGAGTTTTTCTCACGCTGTGAATACCTCTGACGCAAGCCCAAAATTTCTTGGCAGGGAATGAGTTAAGTAATAATGAGATTGTAATTTATGCCTCCAAACTCTGAAGCTAATGATGATCTTTTCAACAAACTAATTTTTTTTCTCACTGTCCTAAAACTCATACAGTCATTTCAACTTGGAAACAGTGTCAATTTATCCTAGATCACTGAAAGCATACTTGATTATAACAACTTAAATACTTCATAAACACAAAATAGAAATCGCTTTGATTAGTCACCTTTATTTTACTCTCATCCTGTCGCGTATATTTTTGGATGGTCATTGAATCCTCATCCTTGCGAGCCGATTCTTCTAACCATGCCTCCAATGCTTGCTGGTCCCAATTCATTTGAGATTTCATCTCCTCAAGTCTTTGAGTTTGCTTGAATATTGCATTCTACCATAAAAAGACAAAAATTTCAAAATCAAAACTTGATTTCATTTGCATTGTAAAAGATGACACATTGAAGAAATAATTTGTATGACACAAAAACTGATTGGCAAGTTATTTTAGACAACAGATAATTTGTTAACTTCTTATTTGGAAAGCAAAGTTGGTAAAGAACAAAGGCAAAACAGTCTTGCTGTGAAACCAGCTTTGATGATTAAAACAAAATTATCATCAGGCAGAATTGAAAAAATTGTTAAATTTTTAAAGCTTTACTATTTCCTACCTCAAATGTATTTTTCTTCTCTTTCAATTCATCCATTTCCTTTTTCAAACGTCCAATTTCTTGCTTCAGCCTGCCTTCCTCCCTCTGAGCAATTTTTAGCAAATGGTATTCTGTCTCTGACTCCTTGGTCCTTGCTCCCACAAGGCCCTATTTGCAAACAGAGGGAAACAAAAGAATTACATACTAGCACTCACCCATGGTTATCAACATGAATATACAAATGATGACTTCTTTTGCATTCCTTTGGGTCTGCTACAATTTTAGGGATGAAAAAAACAATGCTGTCTGTTAACAGTGAGGCACGGGATGGGGGAAAGGGGGGGGGGGGTGAGGATAGGTGGACTACATCTATTTCTGATTGGCTGTTTAAAAGTGATAAGGAGTCATACCCAAGGGCAAAGAAGGGTGAGAGAAGGAAGCAACTCTGGTTTTCTTCATTTCATTTCATTCAGTTAAGATTACTAACATTCATTGACAGGATGTATTATACAGGCAGGCAGAAAAACATCTCAGCCACTGACCATACAAGATTGATGAGACTTGACATGAATGAAAGCTGGAAGGAACATATGACAAATGAGAAATTGTACAGCAGTCTGCTTCCTGTCACCAACAAAATTCAACACAGAAGAATGAAGCTCCCTGGCCACTGCGTGAGACATAAAGAAGAAATTGCCAACCTCCTCACCCTATAGCAACCACTGGAAGGCTGTAGAAATAGAGGATTACAGGCAACAACTTGTATTGATAACCCGCAGCAGGATGCAGGAGTGGATAACACAAACAAGCTGAAAACCCTCATGGAGGACAGGGAGGAATGAAAGAGGGCTGTAGCTTCATCTGGGCACCCTCACAGGTGTCCAAAGTAAAAGTAAGAATATTATGGGGAAAAAAATTACAGAAACACACCAAAAATGACAGTTTCAAACCTCCATAATTCATTTCATTCTGCCATGGAGATTTTTTCAACAAAGTTTTGTTTATCACACACTACAATGAAAAACAGCATGGTCTTCCCTTACGCCTATGTAAAGGTAATGAAAACAGCATGCAAGAATGTAAGTATGCATACCTTGAATAGAACATACTCAACATAATCTGCTGTCCAATAACTCTTTTACTAACCTACCTAGTGAGTTTTGACACAAGAGGTGACAAAAATATAGATAACAAGTGATGAAATTGATAGACCAAAAATATGATTTCTCAAATTGTCAAGCCCTGACATTAATGAGAGCAGTTTTTGTGTTAAATAAAGATTCAAACTGAGAATCACATCACAGAATACTAATGTAGAAAATACAAATGCAGTGGACACACACGCACACAATGTTGGGTGCCCTGGCCTACCTGAGTGTGTTGGAGCTCTTGGCACACATTCCTCAGGTGCTCTGCCATTGCAGAAATTCGGTCATTTGTTTCCTCAACTTCATTTGAGAAAGCCACAATTTTAGTCTGCTTGACTTGAACCTGTAGAGATTATTGGGAAAGACAATTTTGTTAAGCATTTCAAGTAATTTGAGACAAGCCCCCTTGAAATGTTAATGCCAGAAGGATTCATTTTCCAACTCATGAAAGCTGAATTTCTCATTGTTTTTCAGACATCTATCATTTAGTTTCCTACTTTCCATCTGTCTGTCTATTTGTCTGTCTGTGTAGTACCAAACTTCCCCGCTCTCCGTTGAACCATCTTTCTAAATAATGACTCAAATCAAGGCTCTCACGTCCATGAATGTTTATGGGGAATTTTATATTAATTAAGAAACGGATAATTTTTCTACTAATAATTTTCCATATCAGTAAGGCAGAGAGACAACAAATGAGATGCCAATATAGTTGTTGGTGACACAAGCGGCGGTAACGTAGCGGCGTGTGCCAAGCGAATGTGAGAAGCAGGTGAAGACTTGAACAAAGGCAAGGGGAAAGGGGAATGGGAAGAGAGGGATTCACCTAGTGGAATTGAGACAGGTGGGGAGATCAAAATGTAGTTTGGAGTTAAACAGTTGAGGCTGCTACGGATTTCTTGTCATATGTCAGTATAAAGGTAAAAATCATCACACTCTGTCCTGTGCCCTGATTATTTCCAAATGCTTCTTACTCTTTGGTTTAGAAAGGGAATGGGACAGAACAGTATTATTAAAAAAATTGATTGATGTCTTTGTAGCTTTGGCTTTTCTAATTATTTCAGTCATCAGTACCTATGCCATTTTGGTAGATGAAGATGATTTTATCCTATGAAAAGGCTGTGAAGCAGAAATCAACAAACTCTTTATAATGGCCATATCAAATGACTTCAACTTATCAGAACATAATATGTGCTGTGAATTATTATCATTTCCCATTACCTAAGAGGGGAGATATTGTATGAATAGGCTTCCCTTTGGGATATCGTCCGCTCCAGAGATTTTTCAACGCAGAATGTCCAAAATCCTGCATGGCATTGACGGAGTGATATGCCACATGGATGACATCCT
>JBCIKM010127043.1:0-13962 GCA_039654465.1 Melibe viridis | reverse complement strand
CCCCCCCCCCCCTCCTCCCCCCCCCCCCCCCCCCCCCCCCCCCCCCCCCACCAAACTTTTGTTATAAATCCATAATCAAATTTAAGGATACATTTTGCAGACCTGTCAACCATCCCTAAAAATTTCTCGAATTTAAGAACTGGCTTTTATGTTTTGGGAAAATGCCTCCCTTGTGACTTAATTAGTGTAAATCAAATCTCTGCTGTTTGTGGCTTGATCTGTTTCCCATTTGAACTAATTCTATCATCTTGCTTTCCTCTTTTGCTAGCCTGTTATCTTTCCTGTTGTATCTTTCACTAGCCTTGGCGGTATCTCAGTGCTGCCATGTACTAGTAGATATTACTCTGTTTTGAATGTTCTGATGATCGCTTTGACGATATCCAATGGTCTGAGGTTCAGGTCTCTGTCTTAGTGGCCAATCGCATGTGTAATGTCACCAAGAAAAGTTAAGGAAATTTTGGCAAGGTCCTATGGTATCTCTGTGTATTAGATAGTTCAATGTAATACCTGCAAGTAGATTTTTTCTTGTTCCATAAACATAACTTACACTAGGTGTGGTCTTGTAAGAACTAGCATTTTGTTGGCCTTCATCTTAGATGGTTACAAACTTGCTAAAATGAAATAGTAATGCTAATTTTGAAATATGTGGGTTTTTAAAATACTATATCTCGTCTGTAAGCTCAGATTTTGATCTCAAAGGGTGTCCCAAATTTTTTTTAAAGTTTCAAAATACTGTTATGAAAGCAGAACTTGTAGTAATATTATAAAAATAAATTTAAAAGTTTCTAGTCAGAGGATTTCTTCCTATATGGCAAAGGGTATTGGTAAGAGATATGGGGTGAGGGAGGTGGGGGTTGTTATTTCCTAGCCCATGATTATGTTTATCTTGTTTGCTCTTCTTTTTTAAGATGGCTCTAATATCTATATGTTTTTCTTCTTCAGCTTCCTGGTGTGAGTAAAGTTCATATTGAAGGTGTGACTGGATTACTTCACCAGGTTATTCAAATAGTTACTCAGGAAGGAGAAAATGCAGTTGGTCAAGTGCTGTCCCTGTCTCCAAGCTCTAGTCCCACTACAATCAGGAAATTCAAAGTTGGTTTAGAGTCTCAGGTAAGCTCTCATTAAATGAATGTATAAAGTATAAAGGATGATGAATGAAATTACTCCTAAACTTTAAATGCTAATATTTGGAGCTTCCAGTTCCCTCAATTCTCTTCTTCTGTGACTAACAATTGTTTTTGTTTATTATTATGAATTTTTTGTTGTTGAAAATGCTTACACTAGTGGAAACGAATTTCATTTGCAGATAGCTTTTAACTACAGTAAAGTTAATTGTATTAGAATCGGCAATATATATAGGTCTTCAAGGATCAGTATGTTTCCCTCCACCCCCACCCAATAGATTTTCTCCCTTTTTTGACATCTTCTTTTGCTTGACTTGTGATTCTGATAATTTCCTGCTGGTTGGTATCAGCTGTCTGATCAGTATCTGAAGTCTTGATGTAATTTAAAAAATCATCGGGAGGGAATGAAATGCACACAATCTTTGTTCCAAATGAAACATTCATGTATATGGAATCTCGTTTTAGAGTGTTTTCAAAATTAATGGTCTGAGCAATTATTATCTGTTGAAATGTATGTCTGAGCATGAATCATTTTCAGGTACACTAAAATTGTTTCTGTTTCTTTTGTTATCCAGATATCAGATGGAAACCAATCACAAAATGATGAAGGTCAGAAAAGTGGTCTTGTGGTTACACAATCCAGTTACTCGGAATTCAGAATAGCGGAAGATGATCAAGAAGAGGTTACAACATCCCCTGAAAACAATCCAGACGTTACTGCTACTCCTCATCCCACTGTAAATCAAGATTTTGAACAAAGGTCATGGAAATCCACAACTACCAAAACTAATGTCCCTATAAATATTGATGAGCTTCAGGAGAAACTCAAGTCCATATATCCACAAAAATCCCAGCAAACCCAAGGTCCCAATCCCAATTCATCCAATGCTTCAGTTTCTGTTGACCCTCAAGCTGCAAAACAAGGAGACATGGGGACTCAATCCATGCAACCTGCACCCAACCAGGGTCAGACAAACAGTGGTGGTTCTCAGGCCAAAACAACCAGCCAAGTGAAGGCAACCGGTCCAGCTGTACAGACTCCAATTGCCAGTGCATCTCAGCCAGTCCAGAATCAGCTTTCAGAGCAGGTGGCTCATCCAGGAAATGTTGCCAGTCAGACAGGTGGACAGGCCCCATCACAGGTCCCTACAGGCTCAGTCAGTGGCCAAAGTGAATCTGTCTCTCCACGGATGGGTGGTCAGCCCAATCCTCAGCCACAAGTGTCTCAACAGAGCAATACAACTCAAGGAGCAAAGCCATCAATTCCCGTGTCTACACAACAGCCAGTCCAACAGCAGCCCCAGTTTACCTCAAGTGATCATGGGGGTAATGTGGAGGGTGTGGATGGGAATAAAGCTCCACCTACTGGTGTTCACCACACAGATACTGTTAATCAAAGTAATATTAAACCAGGGACAATGCCAATGGGATACAATCAATCTGGAGGATACATGAATTATGGAATGCATTTTAACCAAATGCAACAGTTTGCTGCTTTTATGCAGCACATGATGCATATGCCTGCTTTTGGTTACCATCCCAACTACTACCCGCACATGAATCCATCTACTTTTATGCAGAACATGTCCCAGATGTTCAATATGTACCACCAACAGCATGCTGGAGGCCAGCCTCCCCCAATGGGTTACCACTACTCACAAGCACCCCAGTGGGGATATCCACCTGCCGGCGGTCTTCCATCCCAGTCTTCCTCCACTCCAGCACCTCACCATGACAACACAGCCACATCTACAACACATTCTCCTCCTAGATCTCCTACATCGCAACGTAGAAGTGTCCCCCATGAAAACCTTGTAGGCCAGTCTCCACATGCATCCCTGGAGAACCTCAACATGATAGGGCGTGGAATGCCAAAGGCTGATATAAACTATTTAGAGCAAGCATTAGTTAAGACTATGGGAAGGCAAAATGCTGGGCATGGCCATCACCATCACCCTGTCAGCAACAATCATGTCGGACCCCAAGAACAATCATCTTTAGATGGTCAGAAGACTGGAGAAGTTTTGAATGAAACTCATATAGACAAAAAAGAAAATCTAAACCATGACATTAACACTGGTGTTTCCCAAGAAGCTGATGCTTCTTCACATTTAGTAGTATCCAATGAAATTTCAGTTTCTGAGACTCAATCTGAACCAGACCTTTCAAATCCACATGTAAAAGTACCATCTCGTTTTAAAGTGGAAGCTGTTCAGGAGGATCCCCTTCAAACTCCAGAATCAGGCAACAAATCAAGTACTACTGTTTTGGAAAAAACTGAAGAAACATGTGACATTGAAAAGGTAGAAGAGGCCGTTAGAACCCAAAAGAAAGGAAGGTTTCAAATTACTAAAGTGTGCAAGGAGGAAGAATCTTCAGAGAAATCAGCAGATATTACCACAGAAACTGCATCTGAATTTGATTCATCAGACCTTGGAGTAGAAACTCGAGAAGTTCGTGACAACAAAAGTGAAACACCAGTGCCACTGTCTTCACACCAGGTTGGTTTCTTTGTTTCCAATAACATATGTAAAAGTGTTTTAAGGTTTTTCTGCCATTGTGGAGTCTTTCAGTTACACACTCGACTGCTATTCTTTTTTTTCATATTTTATCTTGTCTCAAGTGTTCTCTCTGGCTTTGTAAGCATTCAGAACCATCCTACAAAATTAAGGTCATGGTTGATGGCAATTGAAAAATTCTTTCATATTTTTTTTCCCCTCATTTTTTGTCTTGTTCATTACTTTAAGTAACTCTTGCAGACATTTTGAAGGCCTTTCTCCTTGGCCTTGATATAATATTCCCAGAGACAAAAATCAGCGAGAAGTAGCCTTAGTTGAGTTTGAGTAGTATTCGGATGAATTCTTTTCTTAGTATTATTTTCATAAGAAGGTAGGCCTACTTAGCTATTGTAATCAAGGTACTCAACTCATTCTCATGAGAATGGTGACGTTTTGAACCACTTGGCTGATTTATATTACCCCTTTGAAATTATGAATGAAAATTGATGAATGTTTTTAATACAAGTTTTGGTAACTTTCCATTTTGCCAAATTACACTTTGTTTTCTTAGTGAAAGTAGATGTTGATAAGAAATAATGTCGTCTCTAGTTTTCTGAATGCATCATACCTAAGCTCTATACAGAGTGGTGTTATGCTGGTTGATAGTGTAACTTTTCTTCAGTTTTCTTTTGGCAGGAATTTGGTAGGTATGCTAGGAATTTCTTTTTGCTTGATATCCCAGGACATTCTGTCTGTTCACTGAAGCTAACCACTTGATAATTGTAATTGGTCAGACAATTATTGTTACATTATTTATCATTTTGAATACCTTCCATGCAATTGTTACCAGATTTAATCAGCATACTTACTTATATCTTTTTACAGGATATCAAGGAAACAACAGAGGTAGAGGTTAGCCCTAATCTTACAAAGACTGATAGTTTGAAAACAGGACTGGATGCTTTAGGACTAGATACAGGTTATCAGGAGCTTATTAATAAGTAAGTGTATGCATTGAATAAGAAACCTCCAATTTGTCAAAATATGTTTATTTTAATTCATCATATTTGCTAACGAAGAGTATTGGTGATCAGAAATGAGAAATTGGGAAGCTCAAGTGTGCCGATTTTGGCCTGTATTTATGAGACCATTGCAGAGCTGCCAAGTGCCACTGAAATAGGTGCTGTGCCAAAGACAAAACGGAAATGGATGAACTGTGAAGTTTAAGCCATGGGAAGCCGAATCACTAAAATTTGTAGTGATATAAATCCGTGTGGGTCCAATTTTTCCGGATTTTTCTTCTGAGGAATTTTTTTTTTCTTGGAATGTTCGGACAGGGAAATAAAAGACAACCGGATGTTCCGGAAAAAACGGAATAGGTTCCACTCCTGAAGAAGTGCAAGTGTAAGAAATGTACACCTTGCAACAATAGCCTCTTAGGAAAAAGAAATAATAAATTATTATTCTTTTGCCTTTCGTGATGGGTGATCCACGCTTCTCTTCACTTGCAGGACTACACACAGAGCTATTTTTTACTTTTTACTTTTGCCTTCATTGTATTTACCATTTTAAATCAAGACCAATAAGTTTTTATCATTGCCTTAAATTTTGTTGTTTTGCTTCGTTATCCTTATCCTTTCATACTGCTTTAGCAGTGTCGGGACCCAGCTTGAAAAACTCTGGATTACAAGAAATGAAGACAAGCAGATGATCTGTCCACCTTGCCTAATGAGTATTACTCAATCTAAAGCCAAATAATTGTTGCTGTTGCCTTTGGTGGTATATGCTTATTGAGAAAGACCAATGAGCCGATTAACCACAAGGCCTAAAATTTGATACCAATAAATTTCTATTTTCATGGAAGAGCAAATATGAAGAAGAGTCTTAAGAAACTTTTTTAAAGCTCTAAATTTCTGTATGTACCACACCTGCTCCATACTGCATGGTAGGTTCAACTTTTTTTTCCGGTTTCCATTGAACTTTTGGAAGGATATTTATGGGCTTTAATAGGATTTTTTTAATGCTTGATTTCCCAGGACACCCTGGCCTCCTTTCCACTCAATTCTGTGTCAACTTGTTCCATTTTTTACATTTAATACGTATATATTTGTCTCATGCTATTGTTATTAAGAGTTCAAAAGCGAAAGTGAGTCATTGGTATCATACAGGTTTTTTAATATCGCATTATGGTATTTGTGGGGGGGGGGGGGGGGGGGGTTGAACATGGGAATGGTTCTCCCCAACCCAGTTTTTTTGGAGATAAAACAGGGTGAACTGGAGCAACGTTATTTTCCTGACCATAAGAGGTCAATCTGATTATTTGTGAGGCTAAAACATCAATATTAATTGAGCAGTAAATGAGGAAAATGGTTGAGTCGTTGAAATGATTTTTTTCCTTTAACTCACTCTGCACAATTCAACAAAACCCCCTTCTTGCAGAATTTTATCGGAAACCTGAAGTAAAATTGAAGGAGTTGTCACTCTGTGCAGAATGAGTTAATTTACTTTTGAATGTTTGTCTCTTGAGGTTTATCATTTCTTCAATCTCTTTCTTTTCTTTTCTTTTTTTTTCTTCAGACAATTTGATGCAAGACATGAGTACTTAATTGAACATGGGTATGACCAAAAAGTAATTGATTTTGAGATGACCAAACATCGCCAACTCCATCCATTCCTGCCCAATACAGCTGTTGGATCCCCGGCCTTCCTGAGTGCTGTTTCTCCCGGAATCAACAACCAATCAGCATCATCACCAGTTTCCATATTTTCCCCCTTTATTAGGGGTGAAGGGTTCAATGCTTCCCCACCAACCATACCTAGTGTGTCAAAGTCTTCAGTGAGTGAAGAGAATTCTCATGCTTTGAAGGAAAAAAGTGTTGGTGTTTTAGGTGATTTAATGAAGTATGTAGATTTTCGGGGGCCTCCTTATCAGGTGGTTGGGAAAACAGATGACAAGAAATCACTCAACGAGCTTCGTAAAGAGCAAGACCAAAGCTGGGACCCTCATTTTGACTCCAGTGATATTCCAATGAATGTTTCGGCCCCAGAAAATTCAACAGATCCAAGAAATTCATCCACTGCTAACAGTCGCAAATCAAGCACTGATTTAGGCACACCTCAAGCTGCTATCCCTGAAATACTGCGCATGCAGCAAGCTCCAGCTGCCAGCTTTTGTCAAGCTCCCATGGGTTCCTCAGCAACTGTTAGCTCGCAAGCAGCAATGATGTCCGGGGCATTTCAGCATCCAATACAGCACCAGGCTACTCACCTCCCACCTCATGCCAACAGCTTCAGTCAATTCCAGTTCCCTTTCATGCAACCTCACTTCCCAACTTTTCAACCATTCCCCCTGCCTTCTTCTCAGGCCCAGCCAGGAGGACCGTACACCATGGGACAGTTTATGGGCAACAGTTATGTGTTACCACCATCCTCCACCCATCAACCATCAGGTCAAGAAATGAATTTACCTTTTCCATCAAACCAGTTGCCTGTCTCTAGTTCGGTGGGAGGCAGTAATGTCAACCTCACCACCAGCACCAGCAGTCAAGGTCTTGGTCCTGCATGTGGCTCCCATGTGTCTACTTCCACTGTCAGTAATAACACAGGTGCTTTTAATTCTATTCCCCCTGTTGCACAGCCCGGCGTTTCTTGTCAGAACCCTCTACCTCCCAGTTCTGCTGCAAATATCCCCCCTACCCCTCATTCTCAGTCCACCCAGCAACAGCAATCCCAACAACAGTCAGGGTCCTTGAACAACAGATAGTGTTGATGAGATGCCACCTCAAGTCTTTCATTCTGAAATAATAATTCTTGCCTTTTTGTCTTCATGTCAAGTATTTATTCCCCAGATATGGCTTTGTTCTATCAAGTCTTTCGAGTGATTAGGTCTCTGGAGAATGTCCCAGTGAACCTAATTGTGATGATAGTGACGACCATAATTTTTTACGTTTTTTTTTTTTCGCTCTAAATAGCTTGCTAAAAAATGACTTGCTCTCGTGAAAAGATCCAGTAAAGGAAGATTACAGGCCAGTACAGGTCAGGATAGGTCCAAGACATCCCATTTTCCATTGGCATCTCGGAGTGCTTTTGGAAAAAAAAACTGGATTGACTATTTATGGCTGATGTTTCTGCTTTTCACTTTTTCTCCTTTACAATTGATTGGGGTATCTTTTCTAAGCGGTGCTATCCACTATTTATACTAAGAAGAATGATCTACTAAATAGTAGGTAATTTGCAAAAACTAGTAAAAGTGAATATTTAAAGCACAGAAATTCTGAATCAAAGAAAAACTTGATTTGATTTTAGGTGCTTGCAATACTAAGTATCCAGAAAGACCCAGAGCTGTATAGGATTTAATCCTTAATTTCTAGTAAATTCTACTGTTATAAAACATTTGGCTCATAGTTTCCAAACAATTGTATGACTTTTCAGTACTTTTCTCAAGATTTAGGATATATATCTGGTTGTTGGCCTAGTCTTTGATGAAATACCCTCTGTCATATGCCTGGCTTTCACTCCATCCTTATTGCCTTGATCCTAAAGCTGTCCCATGGAGAGTATTCTACCACCATTGCTGCACTATTGCAATTAAATTTTCCTTACATCAAAACAGTATTATGTTTTATTAGCAGCAGTGGTTTTGTGGTTGTTTTGTTTCGTTTCTGTTCATTTTGAATCTGTTAGTACTTAATCCTCGGAATGTCTTATTTTGAAATGCATTTGTTATTGACACATTATATGGGTATATGTATTCACTTCTTCTATACATAAAATTGAAAACAGTTTGTTTTAAAAGGAAAAAGACTTTGAACAAAAAAAAAAAAAAGCATGTTACCCTAGTTGGAATAATAATAATAAAAAAATGGATATTCAAGTTTGTCATTTATGTGTTCACCTTGTCTAACACCAGAGTAATTCAGAATTTGGAAGACTTAAGGATTATGTAAGTGTTACAGCTTGTTCAGCTTTTGATTTGTTTGTTTCCAATTCAAGTTTCGATTAAATTAGCAGTATGCTTCATTTTTATTTATATTTGTACCTATATGGTTGGGATGGGTTTGTATAGAAACATTCATTTCTCTCACCGGTGGTTTTGTATGCATATCAGCATGCAAAGGAACAGCATTGAATGCTTCTCGTGATGTTTTAATCACAGCCTTTTCTTATAATAGTGAGTGAATTTGCTAGAAAACAATTGCATCTGAAATTTTACTTGAACAGTGACGTCTTCTATGGATTGTGTTGTAGAAGAAAGTTATTGGTTTTGAGTGGCATTATTGTTATTGATAGAATGGACACCATAGAATGGGATGATTGTACTTCTTACCTCATTTCTTGTAGTTACTGATCAGCTTTACTTCTGCCTCTTCACTTTTTCTCAAACGCTATCATCTTACCTTTATACCTCTTCTTATATATCCTGTTTTGTTTTTTGTCTTGTTTGCATTGTGGCCATCCTCCATTCTATGCCTTCTGGTACTGGACTGAAGGGCCCCAAGTTAAGACATACCAAATACTTTTTGATACAAATGGATTTAAAAGTCTTCTGTCTTACTTTCCCCTAAGTCCCTCTACGACCTTTACATGTCATGGGGCCCTAAAACTTCTAGAACACAAATGAACAAAGATCCTCAGTCGTCCAGGACCATATAGCAGGTGGCTCGGAGAGACATTATTTTTTATAATTGAAAACAATCCCTCTGTGTTGTTCATATATTTTGAGAGGTTGTTTATTCTAAAAAATTGACATCTCTAATTTGTGGTTTAAACCTGCTTTCTCTTTGAACTGATTTTATTATCTATCTTTCCTCTATGACCCTAAAACCACCGATAAATTAACGATTGGAGTGGTTTGTAGGAGTACCTGGTGGGCTCTTCCACTTCCATTTCTTTTCTTTTAGGCTGAAGCTTTCATCTTACTCTTTCCCCTTTTCTTTTGCGTCCTGTTTTCGTTGTCTTGCTGAGTTTCAGTGGTCAACCCTTAAATCATGCCTTCTGGTACATAACTCAAGAGTCACGAGTTAAACGTTCTGAGTACTTTTGTAGACAAAGGGGGTTTAAAGATCCTGAGTCTTCCAGGACCATAATGAGGTCTGTGTTTGGCCATTGCTTATTTTTGTAAGGAAGGATGATATTTATTTTTTAGTGTCAATCATCTCTCCATGTTCTGGTTTGATCTGTTACCTCTTTTAACTAATTCTATCATCTTACTTACCTTTGGGCTTCTCTATGACACTCATGTTTCATGAGGCCCTAAAACAACCAATAAACAAACAAGAAATGCCCAGTTATTCTATAGTCTAGGTTTCAGGGTTTTATATTGTTCATATATTTTCTCTTGAGACAAAAATTACATAACATTGCCAGTCAGCAATATACCTCTACTTCTTTCATCTTACTTTCCTTTGGGCTTCTCTATGGCCCGTGTTTGTCGTGAGGCCCTAAAACCTCCAATAAACAATAAACAGACCTAATATTTGATAGTTAGGCTTTTACAAGGTACTTTGGGGACATAGGTTTGCTCTGTTGCCCCACTGACACTTAAGAGGCTCTGTCATTTGAAGTCACAGTTCTAGAATTATTAGGCATGATCATTTTGTTTTGTATTTCCAGCATCATAAAAGCAATTGTGGTTAATCATTTTGTTTGGACACTCCCTCCTCAACACCCTCTCCTAAGTCCGTTCATGACTGTGAAATACTGTATCATTGGTGAGCCCTTTTATTTTTTTTATTTTTTTTAGCTATACATTCCTTGTGTCGTCACTTTCAACTTTTAGGATCATCAGTTCAATGTATTGTAATAGTCTTTTCTTATTTATCTTTGGGACTATTTTGTTGGTTTGGTTTTATTTTATTTAAGTAATTGATAAGAGATCAAGCTGGTGTCTTCAATAAATAAAATATAAAAAAAAAGGATGGGGCACAAATGACCTCACCTTTAATCAAATAATAAGCCTTTACTTGCTGTCCAGTAACATTATTATTGGTCAGAATTTTCCTTGGAAAGATAAAATCATTAAAAAAAATGAAAAGCCAAAATTAAAAGGGCAGGGGGGGGGGGGGGGGGAAGGATGCATAGGTATTTTTTTCTTTTTTTTTTAATAAACAAGTGTGTGTAATATCTGCAATATTATAAAGTTTCATAAGTTAAGGCTCCATTTAACCCCTGCTGGTATGTTTAAAAACAATTGAACATGTCTACATTTTGTGCAAAATATTTTGACCGTAAAAAGTCCCACACACTCACACAACATGTATCAGAATTCTCTCCCAATTTCACATTTGTTGTTCTGCAACATTATCCCTTAGCATGTGACATTAAGGACAAGCTAATTTTTTTATTTTTTTTAAGGGGTTGGGAGGGGGCTTAAACATCTGTTTTGAAGAAGTATCCTTTTAATTCAATTTCGGTAGTCATCTTTGATACTGTGATTGGATTGAGTATTACTAGCGTGGAAAGAATAAACAAAAACTTTCATATTTTATCCCATATCTTTGTATACTTCGAAAAAATCTGTCCATCTTTACTTTTTATTTCGCCTCTTTTTCAGTTTTCACCCCTCTCACTCTCTCTCTCTCTCTCTCTCTCTCTCTATATATATATATATATATATATATATATATGTTTTGCACTTTGACCTATTAGCTACTTCAGCTTTAGTGTGATTTAAATTCATCAATAGATCAGGGAAAGAGGTTTTTGTTTTCATGTGGAGGACACATATTCTCTCTATTCTTGTGGTTTCAGTTTTAAATCTTACTTTCCTATAGTATAAGATTAAGAGAAGTTTTTACATGTAACACAGGGATGGGGCATTAAATCTTTGAAATTAAAGGACATGTTTAAAATTATTCACCACTCTTTTTTAACACAGACATCTTCTATTCTCAAATCATATGTCATTATTGTTTTCATAATGAAAATTCTTCAGATCTGTGCAATTATTTTGTTCTCCGAGACTGAAAATGTATAATTTGATGGTCTGTATTTTTCATTGGTGTGTTGCTTTTTTGTTCTTTTTTTCTTTTCCTTTTTTTTTTCTCTTAGATAGTTTTTCTTCTGCTGTATGGCATAAAAAATCCCCTTTGAAATACTTGTTTTGAATCGTTTGTTTCTATGTTTTGTTGACAAGATTGCTAATGATATGCATTTGTTTCCTAAAGGATACTTATTATGCCATTGTTGACAACTCTTTGAAAAATGGAGTACAACTCAGGATTAATCTCCCTTTGGTTTGGAAAACTATATGATTGTTTGTGAGTGGGGGAGGGGGGGTTGGCTTTGGTTTTGGTTGTTTTTTGGTTTGCACGTTTTTCTGCAACACCCAACTGGGTGAAGACAGGCTTTTTGTTATTTTTGTCTTCTTTTTTTTTTTTTTTTTTTTTTTCTGTGAGTGCGTTTGCGCATACACTTCAAAAATGCTCTGCTGTCTATATTTATGGTCTGAAATTTGATACTTATAAGGACATGCTTTAAAGAAACTGATGGGCTTTCAGTTAAAAATACAAGTTAAGACAGAAAAGAGACTTACAGTACAAATGCTCAGAAAAACTGCTATTGCAGATTGGTGACAATCTTTTCTTTTGGCATACCATACCAGTTTTGAAGGATCAAAACTTACAGTATGAAACTCAAGTTGACTGCTGTCTACTTGTCGATAATTGTAGAAGAGGGGGTGAGAAATAGCTTACTGCTAAAGAACAATATTCATAAAGACATTTGGGTCTTACAAATGATATGTTATTTTCTTGCCCCATCCCCCTAATGCTTGGTTGGCAGGATTAGTGCTTTGCTCAATTTACTTCTCGTATTATTCAAACACATTATTATTATTATTATTATTATTATTATTATTATTGATCATTGGGGAATGCAATGCAATGCACATTAAATTATGCTATTAACATTTTCCACTGATTTGGTTGCTTTTTTTTTTATTTCCTTCACTTCATGACTTATTTCTTCTCCTTCATTTCTCCCTTTTTCAGTCTGATTCTGTCATCTTACTTTCATATACCCTTGTGTTTTGTGGGACCCTAAAATCTCCAAAAAAACAAATCTTTTTTCCAATTGGTGGGTGGCCCTGGTAGGCACTTCTACTTCTGTTTCTTATCTTTTACACTGAAGATATTGTCTTACTTTTTCCCCTTTTCTGTCATGTCCTATTTTTGTTGTCTTGTTTGCAACTCAATGCTCATCCCTTATTTCATGCCTTTTGGTACATGACTGCAGGGTCACAAGTTAAACATACTGAGTACTATTGTACACAAAGGGGGTTTAAAGATATCGGGTCTTCCTGTACCATAATGCTGTTATATTGCTTATTTTTGTAAGGAGGGATGATAATTTTTGTCATTGTAAATCATCTCTTGGTGATGTCGATAAGTGTTTTAAGAGGTATTTAGTTTTTAGTGTAAATCATCTCTCTGCTGTTTGTGGTTTGATGTGTTCCCTCTTATAACTAATTCTGTCTTCTACTTTCCTCTTGGCTCCTCTATGACCCTCGTGTGTCGTGGGGCCCTAAAACCTCCAATAAACAAACCAACAAAACAAGCTAAATGTACTTTTGTACATAATGGGGGTTTAAAGATCCTGAGACTTCCTGTACCACAATGCTGTTATCTGTGATTGCTATTGCTTGTTTTTGTAAGGAGGGATGATATATTTTTTTTGTCATTGTGAATCATCTCTCGGTGGTGTCTATGTGTTTTGAGAGATGATATTTAGTTTTTAGTGTAAATCATCTCTCTGCTGTTTGTGGTTTGATCTATTCCCTCTTTTTAACTAATTGTTTCATCTTTCTTTCCTCTGGGCTCCTCTATGACCCTCGTGTGTCGTGGGGCCCTAAAACCTCCAATAAACAAACAAACAAACCTCTGGGTTCCTCTATGACCCTCGTGTGTCGTGGGGCCCTAAAACCTCAAATAAACAAAACAAACTTTTGTTTGTGGGAGAAGATTTTTTTCCATGTAAATCATCTCTCTGTCAGTTATCTGTGGATATTTGAATGTGCTCAGACCTGCCACCCACCCCGATTTAAGCGGAGTTACCCCGATTTTTTACGAAAAATCGTCATTACTCCGATTCTCCTATTTAGCTTTCTCGTACCCCGCTTTTTCGTCTGATTCGGATTTTTGCTCATTTTTTGTGCCAGTTCTACTTTTTGATTCGTTTGCAGCTGGAAAAAAAAGACGGTCAACGTTAGGATCGAATACCGAGTAATTCTCAGGTACCAACTACTCCCATTATGTCTATATTACTATTACGTGTAATCGGAATCGTTCGTGATTTGGACTTAGTAATAATATGGTTCAAGCCCGATACAGAAAGAAACCATA
>JBCIKM010126932.1:0-13963 GCA_039654465.1 Melibe viridis | reverse complement strand
AAATTGTCTACATTAGGACTGTGCCTTATTGATTCAGGGATTGTATTCCATAGTCTTATAGTGTTGGGGAAGAAAGATTTAACAGATACCTACATGCCATTATAAATTAAAGCAAACATGCCGAGTGCAAGGCGTTTTCATCGAGAGAGCATCCTAGTGCAGATATTTCTTTTCCATCCCTCCACCCTCTAAAAAAAAGAACAAACCAAAATACAATAAACAAAGAATACAAACAAACAAACAAGCAAAAAACACAACAAAACTTGATGAAAAATATAGGCACGAAGACGCCGGTACCAAATTTTCAACTGTTAAAACTGTGTTGTATGTACAAGCTCGTGAATCATAATGGCATGGCGCTCTCTGTTCACTCTGTTGTTTGTTAGCAAGAAAAAAGTCTCCCTCGAGTGAAATGGAAATGCTGGCAAAGTGCTTGAGAAAGTTCGAATTTGTCAGGTAAATGATCTTTACTTTTCAAGTTTTGGAATCAGAATTGAACATTCAATCAAGTTTTCAATTGGCTCTTAATTTGGGAAGGGGAGTGCCCATTTGGACTATTGGGACTTGAGACTGAATAAAAACATTTTGTCTTTTAGGACTGTAGAATAAACATTTCTAATTGTTTGGGCTCAGACACACACATTGCATCAAAAATCCTCTCACTCCTCCTCACTCTTTCGCTCAGGAACCCCCCCCCCTCCCATTTGCTTCTCGGCTGGGATGATCGCGGGGTGATCACTGTGAACATCCTTTTCAAGGTGTATGCACCATAAAAGTTCTCTGGCATTTGCCCTTGTTGTTTCTGCTCTCTTCTCCCTCTCCCACCATGAAGAACCGAAATTGAAATTCACTTTCTGGCGTTTGAGCTTTGTTTTGTTTTTATTTTTAAATTTGCCTTTCGTTTTAATCATTTCTAAGGTATCAAATAAGGCGGGGGGGGGGGGGGGGGGGGGGCCCCCCCAAAAACCCCAACCCCCCCAAAAGGGGTTTTTTTCCTTTTCCCCCCCCCCCCCCCCCCCCCCCCACCATACAAGAGATCCAAAATTAATAAAAGGGGGTGCTGTGCCTTTCTACCTCCACCTGCTTCTCTGAACCTTTTCTTGCTTCTATCCACATTTTCTCCTGCCTTCCCCTATTTTCTCTGAAGCTCTTTTAGCAACTGTCACTGCCCTAAAAATAATCTAGATCATCGCTCTTTCGATCCCTTAATTTCTCTGACTGCCTTTGCTAAATAACCTTCTTTCGTTACTTCCGATGCTTTCATGACAAATCTCTTTCGCCGTCTGTCCCATACCTTTTTTGTTTTTATTCTCTTCTCGCTCCTTTTCATACTGGATTTTGTACTGTTCAACTAATGTTGCAAGCTTTTCTTTGTCTTCCGTTGAATACTGTTGGTGTCTGTTCCTTTTCTCAGAAGCCATTTTCAATTCATTAAAGTGCAACTGTTGACACCGATTTCCAAGAAATCGACGAAAGGAGAGGTAACGCATTGAAAAAAGAATTGGTAGTGCTGGGTCAAGCTACGGCCAGGGTCAGATTTATTTTCGTTTTCTAAACCTAGACTTTCGGATCCCGTAAAACATGTTCACCATTAAGTTGCATGAGCCGATACCGTCTGATTTAGTGTGTATGCGTGTGTTAATGGACAGGACGATAGAGCAGTGAAATGTGTATGAGCAGATTTCTTTGTAAAGCGCCAGTGAGCATCTTTGAAATGGACGCTGGCGCTCTAAAAATTCAAATATTATAATAATATTATTATAAAGCAAGTGCAAAGGTTTTCTGTGCATTCATTTTATCACATTTCGGTAGGCACTACTATTTCGATCATCTAACTCCCGCTTCTCATCGCACTCTCACACACAAAATAACGAAAGATGCACACACAGTGAGGTCACGCAAGAATTGATAGATTCTGACCACTTCCGTGTCGGCAATAGGCCTTGTATTTTAGTATATCCAGTAGGCTAAAAGGAGCTAAGCCAAATATCCAACAATGCAACAAAGGCCTAGAGATCTAGATCAAGAAAATCGATCTGCTAGTAGCGTTTCACTTGATCGTCGGCTGTGACAAGTTGAAAAATAATAAACGGGGGGGGGGATGGAATAAGGTACTGGGGTACGCAAAAAACTAAAAATTAATAAGCGGGGAGGGGAGCGCGCTTATTTGGTACCTTAGAGTAGCTAGCTAGGTACAATTCATCTACCTACTTTCTACTTTCTATTTCCCATCTCCCTCCACAAAAACAGAAACCTCTTCTCCCTTTTTCGGTAATCTTTTAGCCTTTCAACGGTCCATACCTATTTGCTTACATGCTCTCTCACTGAACTTAAAATATTCAGGGAAGCAGGCAGTTACCTACTGTCCCCTAGGCAAGTGGTGGGGCTGCCACCTACGCCTCTTGCCAGGCTGTCCCCATCTAGTCTGGGTCTTCATTTAAAGCCTGTCCATTATGGTTGAACCTATGAGCCTTTAAAATCATCAGGCCGCACAAGCCTCTCCACCACGCCAAGGCAGGGAACATGGCCTGTTCACCTCTTTTGCCTGCAAAAATATTTGGTTCCCCACCCCCACCATACAACTTCAATGTGACCTCCAAGGGGTTATGCTCTACATTATTTTAGTCCTTTTGGCTGGAGGGACTTGAATCTGAATAAAGACAAATTTTATTCTGAGTTTAAGAAGCATCATTTTCAGATGAAAAGAGGTCCTTTCAACCATTTATTTTAGATTTGAGATGCAATTCCAATTAAATTTTTGTATTTGGAATCAATTTACCAGCCAATGAGAAGAGCGAAAATAATGCAGAAGTAGAATTTTACATGACTGCTTAGAATTCAGATCGGTTTCACGCTCTGTGTGATTGGATCAGCAAAAAAGTGCGAGAGCATATGTGGAAGAAACAGGTTTCTTTATATTTAGTGCCGATCATGTACCTTGTGGCCAGCCCATCAAAATCGGTGGGAGAGCAAGTGGACATTGATGGGTGATGGCAGTTAAAGCTTTTTTATAAATGAACTAAAACACTGTTGTTACTATTCATTTTTTTTTTAAATTTCATTTTCAAGAAAATTTTAAATCATGACTCCTGATTTACTTATTCTTTATTTTGTATTTCATGTTGTCTATTCTTTTTTAAAAACAGGAGTTGGATTGGATTGAATAAGTCACGTCACTTCTTGAATTGCTGGTTTTGCAATGAAGACAGCAATATTCAACTTGGAAAAGATGAGCTGGGTTGGAATTGTCCACTCTGCCAACAGTACAATGGTTTCAATGAAGTATGCTTGTTCTTCCTGTATCAAACAAAACACCTCTGTGTTTGCTTTTATTCATTTAGGTTGCTTTTTTGGATGTTAGTAAGAACTATACAAAAAAAAGTAATCAAAACTGTCGAGCTAAGTTGTGAAACTCTCAGGAAGGATAGAGATATTACTATGACTTACTTATATGGATACAAAATCCATTTAACCATTAACATCAATCAAATTCTGAGTGATTCATTAGACAACAACTCTCCTCCTCCTCCTCCTCCTCCTCCTCCTCCTCCTCCTCCTCCTCCTCCTCCTCCTCCTCCTCCTCCTTTTTCTTCTTCTTCTTCTTCTTCTTCTTTAGACACTCATGCAAGCAAACATTCACAACTCTTCACAATCAGCTTTGTATTATATCATAATGGTCTTGAATTTGGCGATCGTGGTCGGGAAAATCAATCGGCAGCTCATAGAACCCATAGTAAAAATAATGCAACAATAATATATTTTTTAAAAAGTAAAGAAAAATATCTTACTCTATAATTTTTGTTTCAGGGAATAACATTTGTCAATATTTCATTCTTTTGCTTAGAATTTCTTTTCTCAAAGGTGATTGAGATAAGCAGAAATATTAACAGCCCATTTATAAATGATTTCACACACAAAAAAAATTGTTTTTCTTTTCGAGGATGGAGATTACAACCGTCCCATTGAAAAGCAGTATGAGATGCCAAAAGAAAAGAAGGTCTTTTGTCAGCAAGAATCCTTTGAAGCTACAAATTCTGTTTTGTGTCCCTCATGTTGTCAAAATCAAGTGTTGAAAACTGGCCAACTTGCATCGTTTGTTCCTTATTTAGAGGTATTTTGACAACTCTTTTTTGAAGCACATAATTAGAGACACAGGATTTCCTTTTTTTGGTCAGACTGTCAGAATATGTAAAACTTATTTTCTGCATCAAGTTTGTACACTTATTTTTATTGAAATATTTTGAGCCATAACTTTAATGCACTGTGTCTTTCCCATTGCTGACTGTTTAAATGGGTGTTGAGAAAAATGGATATCCTATGTAAAAAAAATCATGACTTGATAACCACTTGAGATACAATTTTGAAATTCTCAGAATGGATCTATAGAGATCTATATACCAGCAAATGGTAAAAAATCTTATTGTCATTAGCTCATTGTCATTCAAATTTCAATGAATTAACAGATCCAAACCCATGAGTAGGAGGCGGAAAATATTGTAGGAAATCTTTTTGTTGGCAAAGTGCTGGTGACATCTCAGTTCTAATATAGGAACATTACGCATGTCCTGCAACATTGTTATAATTAATAAATTTCTGTTTTGTTTTATGTTCTTATTTTTTTTTCTTTTGAGTGATTCGGATATTTGGCTTTTGTAAATGTCAAAAGAATATCTACTATATGACACAGTATAAAGTTTCAGGTAAAACTGTGTGGAGGTCAGAGATGGAAGCTGCTTTTGATCATTCTTTCATTTTCCTTGATTTTTTTTTTTGCAGTCCAATTATGATGTGGAGGTTGAAGATTACAATCAATATCTGGAGTCTGTGTACAGGCTTTGTCAGCCCTGCAGGGATAAAGTGAATATTTACCTGGAAAAACAAAATGAAGATATATTGAGTAAGCTTGATCGAGAAAATATGCAGCTTAACAGGCAATCAGTGAGGAAGGATCTGCCAAGGAAAAAAACTGTATGTACCATTCCATTTGTTTTTAGAACTCCATTTTTATAGTTAGATACCAAACTGCAAATCTGAAACAGCATTGATATCAGTAACAGCTACATCGCTGTTGACTCTTTCTTTTTGCTTTGGCAAAAAATTTCCTAATAACTCAGGATTGATCTGCTTAGGCAATTTAGGTCAAACAAAGCTTCTCTGATCAAATTGCTACAATCGTATGCCATTGAAACATAATCATGATTTCATTCACTGCCTTATTATTCTGCAGTGTCCTGATAAACTTTTGTGTAATTTCACTTTTTAAAAAATTCATCTTTTGATCTATAAGCTGTTTTTATGCATTAAATGGCAAGTTGTAACTAGTTAAGGTATGTTCTAATCTTCTGTTGAAGTTTTGGGGTTGTCATTCATTCTGGTAATTTTCCACTAATTTTTTAGCATCTCATTATCAGCACTGGTTCTGACTTATTTTTAATTGGTCAAATATTTCAAATAGAAACTTCTTGCCTTTGAATTTGCATTTAAGATTTTCTTCACAAAGCTAGCATGGACTTCTTTTTTATTGTAGTCTAATACTAAACCCTCAACATCTGATAGAAGAAAAAAAGAAAGTATGTGCATTCTTGCGAAGAGAAAGTAGAATATTAATGTTATATAATATTGTCTCTCTTACAACCTGCCTGTTGTTTCAATCACAGATCTCCTGGACGTTGATCAGACAAGGGACACGAGCGGCCATGTTCTTTCTTTGTCTCCTGATGTCTTTGATGAATCTAACTTGTTGTGTAAAGATGAAATTGGAGCTGCAAAAGGTTTGGCTTGGAGGCTGGTTCTCATTCCTGAATCGACTTATTCACTTTGTAAGCGAGTACATCATGCTGTTACCTGTAGATGGGGTCATCTTGCAAGTGTCTGTGTACCTTGGTGCTGCCTGCTGTGCTCTTGGATTGCTCACTTCAGGAAAGACGTGGTAAGTTAAGCTGAGGAATATTATGCAGTGGGACTCAGTTAAGTTGAAATCTAGAAGGAATATTGTCTGGGTTTTTTTTTTTCAAGTCTCTTTAGACCACAGGTTCACTGTAGACATCATCCAAAATTGCCAAAACCTAACTTTTTTTCTTTCTTTGCTTTAAAGCCCTCCTTTGAATATTTGCACAAAGTCCACCCATCCCTAAATAAAAAATTGGCAAAGCATTGACAATGAGCAAGCACAGCACGTAATGGTTTTGTGCCTTCTCTGCTCAATATTTCACTACCAATCTGAGCCACAAATTTGTAACAAAATATGCTCACAAAACATTGAAGTGAAACACTAAGGAGCTTGTATTTTTGTTCATCTGTGTTTTACTGTGTTTTAATTATCTTTCTTCAGGGGAAAAAAAACCTCCAAACCTACAAAAAGTGATACACTATTTATTCATCATCCCTTTCCATACATGTGTACAAATTAAGGTACCTGGTTTCTTGTTCTTTTTTTCATCTTCTTTGTATTTGTTGATGATGTTTGACATTGATATGAAGCACTAGTCCCGTACTTATGTACAGTATCATTGATTTCAAAGACCGGTTGGGTCAAAAAACTCTTATACACATTTTTACCCGTGATTGACTTCAAATTTTGTGTTTTGTTGCCATCTTGTTTTTTAATTGTATTTATCACCAGACCAGAAGAGCTTTCTAAGGCTTACTGCTTACCAGTTATTGTATTATTATGCTCTTTTTCTGACTTGTATTTATATGGCAGCATCTATGTAGAAGACGCCCTTCACATCCTGGTCTGGCTTCTCCTGTTGATTTGCAATGCCCTGACAGCAACATCGCAAAGTGCGGGGTGGATTGTGTATGTCTGTGGCATCACAAGTCCTGTCTACCTCACACTGAGTCTGGGCAACTCCCTGATCAGTTTGGTGTGCTCAAGAAAACCAAGAGTTCCCAGGAATGTCATCAATAAAAGTTTTCCGTGAGTATTTTGTAGAAAAATGTTTTAATTCTACTAGCGATATTATGGGCTAATGCTGCATTGAAAAAACCCTATGCCATAAAAGCTTGAAAGCAAAGTTATTTTCACCACTATCTTACATACCTCTTTGTAGGACTACCAGTTCTTTGTTGGGTTTTTTTTTCTCGCTGTGGAAAACCCAAAACTTCCTATTTTCATATTCCATCTGATTGATAGTTATGTTGTCTATCAATAAAAAAAAAAATTTAATACAAAGGCTATAAGATCTGGCATGTATTTTGTTTATTAGACATAATAATAAAGAAAAGTAAATGAACAATTTTTCCCTTAAAATGATCTCTACCTCACTCTCGACAAGTCAAACTCACCCATAGATACTTATCGGATAAAAGAATATCTTGATAAACACTCTCAAGTGATTAATAACAACTTGAGTGAACCGTTTTTTTGTGTGTGTGTGTTTCCCCTTCAAGAGGTAACACTAAATATGCAGTATATTTTCTTGAAAGAAGTTACGAATAATGCTGACATTTTGAATACATGATCAAACACAAGACAGATTCTGTGTATTTGTATGCAATCACCGTGGTACCATTTTGGTGAAGAAAGCTTGGTATAATTCAATCCCCACAGTCTGCCTATATTTGATATTTTTTGTCAGGCAAGTGCTGTCATCCCACCTCCTTTTTTTTTAAATTTACCTGTCTATTTCTTGAAATATCTAGTCATAGCAATAAAAAAGAAATGAGATTGTGAGAAGAAATTGAGTCATGAACCTGTTATTTATACTGTTTTGATAAGAGAACTGGTAACAACCAGTTGAGAGAATGTTGTAGATTGTGAATGCTATGATGCCAAATTTGAAATGCTTTTGAGTTATATATGAGATCAGAGAAAGCTGCAGTCTCAATGTGATATTGTAATTTGCGCGGAATGTTGATAAAGCCATCTCACTCACATACCAGTGTTCTGTATTATAGAATTGCTGTAATTCTTGAGACAAATTTTTTTAGTGCGAAAAAAAAAATTGCATTTTGAAATTCCAATCTGTTCTCAAGATCTCTTTTTTTGTATCCAATTTCCTTATCAAATGATGTGCTATTGTAGTGTGCTTGTAAAAGTATATAAAGGTAGGGTGTTCTTTTATTTTCTGTGACAGGTTTACTGAACAAAACTCCTGGAATCCACAAAAGCCAGTCTCAAAAACAGTTGAAAAAGATGTAAAGAGAAATGTTTCCTCTGAAGATCTTGCTGCATCATTGCCATCTTCTGAATCATCAACAGCTCTGCCTTCACCTCAGCAAATGACTCCCTCACAAGTAGGAGAGGCTCATAACTTCTTCAAGCCTATTCCGTGTTTGTCAAGAAGCTCCCCTGCTTCGTCATCTGTTTCTCCAGCACTATTCAACTCACAATCTCAGGAGAAGCCTCCAAATAATTTTGAGACTTTGCGGCACAACTTGGAAAGCTTTTCTTTTGGCTTAGGAAAAAAGTCTGGTTAGTTTTCCTTTCTTACTTTCTTGAAATTCATTTTTTACCTATTGTTTTAATTGCACACATCTATTCTAATGTTAATTTTTATCAAGCAAAGATTATTTTTTCAAACTGTGGGCCAGATGGTCCAATAACTCAGTTGGTAAAGCATTCAATTGGCATGCCAAAGGGCAAGAGTTTGCCCAACTGGCTGGGGCTTTCATGGTTTACCTTGACAACTTAGATGATTCTTGTTGGCATCAAGCTGAGGCCCAATGAGTTATCTTACCCTTCTCGGGTGTCCAGGCGTGCAATGCTGAACTGATAAGCTGCAGGAGGAGAAGAGTAATTTTATCTTTTTAGTTAGTGCTATTCTGTCAAATTTGAGTTGAGCAACCTGCTTTTTGGTTTAGCATACCTGCCTTAGAATATTTAGAGAGATTTGATAACTTTTAAGAGTCTCTCTAACATTGATAGTAACTGTATCACTTTTGGTAGTTATTGAAAATCTTAAAAAGAAAATCTTTTTATGACTACTTTACTATTCCTTTACAGACTCTGTGTCCAGTATTTGGTCGCTTCCCACCGTCATATCGTCAGAGCCTCCTGTCACCCCCGATTCAACATCCCCTGTCTCTGCTGGTCAAGATGGGCGCAGTATCATTTCCCCCAGCAGACTCAGTTTTATCTCTTTCTCTTCATCACCTTTGCCAGGTGAGAATCCTCTTCAATTAGATAAACTTTAAATGAAAGTTGCAGTTTTGTTTTCCTTTTAGCGTTGGGAAAGCTGTATAGACATTGTTAAAACACATTAAACATAGCTTTATTATCTGTGAAATGTTTCATATTACACTGTTATCTTAATAACCGCATCCACCTCTGTTAGAAAAAAAAACAAAACAAACAATTTCATGTTCATTTCATTTTAGTTTTTACCAGCCTACATCAGATTCTTACCATGAATAACTCGCGAATTATTGAGCATATTTTTTGTCTGCTCAGGAAACTTTTCTTCCTCAAGTCCAACAAGTGAAGCTGACAGTGGATTTATCCCTGATTGCAATCAGTATCGCCACTCTGAGAAAAGTGATGACTCATCCAGTGCAGACAAGTTTGACATTTGTAATCGCATATCTTCCAGAAAAGAATCATGGCATGATGGTGGAGTCAATTCTTTGGGTCATAGCATCCGCCAAAATATCTGCAACGCACACACAAATGAACAGAATTCAAGTTTTTTTTCAGCTGTTTCCTGCAACCCATCTTGGGAAAACATCCACTCGCCTTTCAAAGATCAAAAAGCTGTTGTGGAACCTGACAGCAGCACACAAAATGATGCTAAAGAGAATGAAGTTCAGGCTGGTCCCAGAAGATCCGATAGAATTGCTATGCGGGGAAAAATAGTCAAACCATGGCCTCTGAAGAAATCTTGGAGTGTCAACGACATGTATGACAGGGCGTACAGTTTGGAGGTCACCAAGAGACCCGAAGGACAAGTTGAACATTTTTCAGGGACCTCATTTGAAAGTAGCAATTCTGGGTTTTCCCCTTATAAATCCAAAAATCCTGAATCTAAATCAGAGGGGCACAAACAGTCAAAGTTTTCTTTTGGATCATCTGTCATTGATGGGTCAAGGAAGAGACCTTGTGGTCTGGAGAGAATAGACGAGTTCTCAGATGATGAGGAGATGACCAGCCAGTGGAAAAGGAAAGAAAGCAAGATACTCAGGAGAAACGGGACAAATGCAACACGTAAGTTCTCAAAGGAGGCCAGAGCTTTGGAGAAGAGGGTGGGAGAAATTTTGGGAAAAATTATGTGTTTGTTAAAATGACAAGGATGTGTTTCATTTTCTTCCTTTTTCATGTTCCTCTCTGGTGCATTGTGATGGATTTACCTTTCGGTAAAGCAGGCGTTTGGCGGGTATTCCTGGTGGGCACTTTTGTTTCTGTTTCCTTTTCTGTAAGCTATCGTCTTGCTTTTCCCCTTTTCTTGTGTGTCTTATTTTTGTTGTCTTGTTTGGTTTCCATGAATTATCCCCTATTTCATGCCTTTTAATACATAACTCCAGGGTCACAAGTTAAACATAGTGAATACTTTAGTACAAAGGTGGTTTAAAGATCCTGGATCTTCCTGGACCATAATGCTATTATGGGTGATGGATATTGCTTTTTTTTAGTAAGGAGAGATGATATTTTTTTTCTTTGTAATTCATCTCTCTGTGGTGTTGATATATGTTTTTGGAGACAATACTTGTCTTTTAGAATAACTCATCCTTTTTGGGTTTTTTTTGTTTTGTTTTGTGTGGCTGTTTCATTTTTGTTCTTAATTTGAATCAAAGCAGAGAAAAGTAAATTACATCGTAGATATTGTAATTGAATTGTTTAAGTGCCAGATCTTTGTTACTTGAGGGCTGTAATTACTTAACTTATGTTGTGTATCATTTTTAATTGGAGAATGGAAGAAAATTTAAACAGGAGTAATTTGTTACTCTTAAAACTAAAATCGGTGTTTTGCCAAGATATTAAAATTCCATTTTGAATTTCTCACTTTGTCATATGGGGAACAGCAGTTGAAGTCACTATGCCTTGTGGGGATAGATACATACAGTGTTACACAGATTGAATTACTACAAAGGGATATAAACTCAAAAGTGATTGATAAATAACCTACTTTAAAACTAAATGTGCTAAAAATTAGAGGGTTAGGCTTTTAGTGAAAACCATAGAGAAACAAGAGACGGAAAAGGTAACAGGGATTGATCAAAGTAGAATAGTTCAAGAATTAAGAATTGTTATGTTTGAAAAATGTTGTCTTAAGTTATTAAAAAAACAAAAACAATTTGCTGCATCTATATATTGACTCAGCCCTCTTGTTTTTTTCACAAACTCATAAATGTTTGTCTCAAAGTTCAAGAATTTTTTTTTTTTTTTCTCCTAATATGGACATCTTCTCCCGTACAGTAGTCCTGTCTCAGCCAGGAAAGTGAAAGAGATTATTTTTGGTCAATATTTTATGTTTATGTCATGCTTGCTGCCATATGAAATAAGGATATTGTCGCTTTCTTTTTTTCATTCAACCAGATTCTCAGCAGACTCAGTGGATTTGGAGCTTGTTTGGATTGGTCATTGGAGTTAGCGTTACTATCAATGCTTTTCTGGTGTGGAACTTGTGGAGTCCAAAGGCTAACGGCCCTGCCTGACTGTATCCCCCACACAAAGATTATTGAGATAATAACAATTATAATAATGTAGTTTATTTCTAACGCGCCTAATCCACTGGGGTGGCTCTAGGTGCACAAAAAAATGTATACAATCCATTGTAGATAGAGGATATGTAGATACAATCTCTAATTGTAAAATGATTTTTTGTCATCCTGATTTGCATTTACCAGTACACAGATGGCCCAGGGCATGTGGATCAATGTGTTGCAAAATTAATTTTTAAAAGTTGTTTTATGCATTTATGACTCTTTACGACTGAGATTTGAATGAAAGTTTGTATTTTTCATGTTGATTACATACGATACTGTGATAACAAGGGGTTATTGTAAGTTTAATTTAATTTTTTTTTTTCAGAATGTAAAAACTAATCTGTTCAATCCATTTTCTCAGCGATGTTAATGCTCAGTATGGCTGACTTTTGAGAGTATTACATTCTTTGACAAATTGATGACGATAACAGATATTTAGACCATGTAAAGTTTCTTTACAACTCCCCCTAAAACTGACTGTTTGAAGACACTTTTGCTATGTAATTTTGGGCGCTGAATACAAGTTTCACTCTGAAACAGCTTTCAAATCATTATTTTAGTTTCTATCCTTGCGAAAAGGGAAATTTTGAACAGGAAATAACTCCTCCCTACTCTGTGATTTTGCTAACGCTCAGAGACATTTGCATACTCTGTTCCAAAGTCACTAAGCTCCCAGTTAAATATTCTCTGTTTTGGATGATGTGGTTATTGTCTTAGATAAAATGTGAAATATAATCAACGCCTATTCAAAGAAATTGTCGTACCAGTGAGTTAATTTGCAGACGTCACTATTTTTAACATCTTTAAAGCAAGTGGCACACCATCTAAATAAACGCACCATCTAAATAAACGTATGATACTTATAAAATAAGTTGGCTGTTAACATGATGACATTGTGTGTGTGCGTGTGTGTGATTAGCGCGCGCACATGTTGAAAGGTATGGGTGGTATTTCAGTTATTAAGTGATGATCATTATGTTTGTTAAGAGAGGCTGACAAATAGAGTGAATAAAGATGAACATGTCACTAATAAATTGAAGTTGTTTTCATTGCTTGGCTGCTTTTGTATCATCATGCTGTTGAAACACACAGTGAATTGCTAAAGTTTTTTATCTAAAATGCCAGCTGTCACCCCCTCAAAACTGTTGCAATCACCAATTGGCTCACTGTATTACCTGAGTCTGATGCTGGCCTTTGTGGAATATTTGCTTACTTCTTTTTTTTTTCTCTGTTTATGATGGATTATCTGCATCAAATACATTTGAAAAAATCAAGCTGTTAATCTATACCCACAAAGAAAACAGTTAAATTTCAATATGATAAGATTAAAACCACATGTTCTGTTTCCTCTTTCCGCATAACTACATAAGAAATTTTGAGCTTAGCCCAATTGGCAGCACCTTAACGAAATATATTATCCAACCACCCACCTTCAAATTTATCTAACAATTCCCCTTCCTCAACACCCCCCCCCCCCCCCACCCACATTCACACACACACACACACACATACTGAGACCAGGAGGTTATAAATAAGTCCTCTAGTTCCCTGGTAGGAATAGGAGGTTCAGTCATGTCCTCAAACTGCGTCAGATGGTCACTGGGAGTCCCTGGTAGTGGTAGGCTTTTCTGCTTCAGTTTCTCTGCTGAAACATTTAAGTGTTATTGTTGTCTTGTTTGCAATTCCGTGGTCATCCCTTATTTCTTCATATATCTATTGTTACAGTTTCATGACTCCAGTCACAAGTCACGTGTAGGCAGTTGGTGGGTGTCCCTTGTGGGGACTTCTAATTTTGTTTCTTATCTTTTACATTGATGCTGTCGTCTTACTTTTTCCCCTTTTCTGTGATGTCCTCTTTTTGTTGTCTTGTTTGCAACTCAGTGGTCATTCCCTATTTCCATGCATACCTTTTGGTATATAACTGCAGGGTCACAAGTTAAAGGGCGGGCGGTTGGCGGGTGTCCCTACTTCTGTTTCTTATCTTTTACACTGAAGTTATCGTCTTACTTTTTCCCCATTTCTGCGATTTCCAGTTTTTGTTGTTTTGTTTGAGATTCAGTGGTCATTCTTTATTTCATGCCTTTTGGTACATAGCTTCAGGGTCACAAGTTAAACGGGCGGGTGGTTGGTGGGAGTCCCTGGTGGGCTCTTCTACTTGTTTCTTTTCGTTTAAACTGAAGCTATCATCTTTCTATTTCCCCTTTTCTGTGATGTCCTGTTTTTGTTGTCTTGTCTGCAACTCGATGGTTATCCCTTATTTCATGCTTTTTGGTACATGACTGCAGGGTCACAAGTTAAACGTACTGAGTACTTTTGTACA
>JBCIKM010126821.1:0-13964 GCA_039654465.1 Melibe viridis | reverse complement strand
ACCTATGGCATAGCCTTTAAAATCATCAGGCCGCACAAGCCTCTCCACCACGCCAAGGCAGGGAACATGGAGAGGGAAATAAATAATTACTACTACTATTAATGATACTACTAATACTAATACCACTACCATTACTACTACTACCACCACCACCACCACCACCACCACCACCACTACTACTACTACCACCACCACCACCACCACCACCACTACTACTACTACTACTACTAATAATATTGATATGATAATAATGGTAATAATACTAGTAATGATAATACTAATAACGATGATATTAATAATGATGATGCTAACACTAATAATACTAACAATGACGATACACTAATAATAATGATGATGATGGCAAAGTCATGGAAAAAAAAAAAAAAAAAAAAAAAGAAGAAGAAGAAAGCAGGAACCTATCAGAATTCAAACTCAAAGTGGCTTGCCACAGCACCCATCTGGCATCACCAGGACAACACGTCTATCCACCGAACAATCCAAAACTTCAAAAAAGTGTTTTCAAACTCAGAAAAAAATATGCTACTGAAAATGACTTTCACTGAAAAAAAAATCAAGCATAATTCACTTCAAACACACAAACAGTCAACTGCTTTGACTCATCTAGGCAATTAATAACACCTTTTTCCAGTGAAAGTTTCTACTTTGTTTCTTTAAATGCTTATACGCACTCAATTCAAGAGCATCATCACTGTATCTGTTTGTCTTTTTGTGTTGTCTCTGTGTGTAATTTCACCAAAAGGGAGGCATTTAGTTTCAGCTCCTACTGTGTTCTTCATGTGTGGTGGCCTGACAAAAGGCACCTGAAGTGGCGAAAATCAAAATTCTAGTTATTGATGCAGTTGGATAGTGCAAACATTCCTGAGTAAAATGCACTTCATGTGTTCAAAAGTTACAGCCATTTTGTTCTTGACAACGACACAAAGTGAAACCAGATTTTACAAATTATAAAATTTTCTCATCAATTTATAAAAACATAACTGTTGAAATCAATAGAATATGTATTTAAAAAATGCAGTGATGTACTTTTATTTTGGTGAAACACTTATATCGGCTACTTCAATGATCAAAACCATGGATTTTGCCGAAACAAATTGAAGGATTGTGTTCACAGTGATGCCCAGTGATTGTAACAATTTGCATACTGAAGGTATTCATGCACACTTGTTTCATTCATAAAGGAGAGGAAAAGACAACGATTTTGAAATACAATATGACTCTTTTAGTAAATATTTGATTACAGGAGGACCAGTTCAAAGTGATATGTACTTTTCTGATTTTTCAGACAATAATATATGCATTCTAGCCTCGATTAACCTCACAAATAAATTGAAATTATTTGAAGGTGTTATTTTGCAAAATGTGGCTGTGAGAAGGTTCTTCAATAACCAATCCACACACACAGTGCAAAATGTCAAAAATGAGGAAAAAAAAGTTTCTTTACATTTTTGTCAACACCTCAAAAGTCTCCTCTGCGACTTCAGCACCTTTTGTCAGGCCACCACACATGCTAAAAATTAAAAAAAAAAATTATACAAGGGTTTACAATAGCTTAAGTAGTGAATGAAAGCCCTAAAGTCGTCATCAAAATAATAATACAAGGGACTAAAACCTCGCTAAAAACTGCCACGGTAGGTAACAAGCTGTGCATGAGCACCATGACTATCTCTGCTAACAAGTTGAAGCCCACAGTGTCTTGCCTTCCTTCCCTGGCAGAAAAGTGAAGGTAGTGTTTTGTTTGTGAGTGTGTGCATCTGTGTAAATCTGTGCCTTCCTTACCTTCCCTGCCATCAAGGACAAGTCGTTGTACAGGCCTTGTAGCTTCAGCAGAAGTGAGGGTGACAGCAAAGACAAGCTCTTAGAATTTGCCAACCAGTGGTCAGTCCAATCCTTCAGAGCTTTCCAAGATTGAAAGTTTATGCTGTGGAGAGAAAGCACAGATAGGTTACACCCGGGTGCAAGTGTAGCAGATGCTCAAGTTTAATATCATGCAAAAAGCCTTACATCAGAGTGAGTGAGACACAAACATCCCTCAGGTAGAGTTGCAAGGAGAACTTGCCATTTGGTGCTGAAATCATAGCAGTGCAAAGCAAGTACACTGAATTTTGTAGATACTTTGTAAATCCAGGAATCTTGAATCAAAAAGTTCAAAAACACTGAAAGTTTTCAAAAGGGCTCCAGAGCCAAACTTACTGTTCAAACATTTTGTTTGAAAACTCAATACAAAATGATGATCAGAACAAGTATAAGAAAGCACCAATTTATGTGGTTCTGCTAAAAATTGAGATGTCTACAAATAATGAAGGCTGCAGATCAACATCATAATTTACCCTCCAAAACAGGCATGAGGAGATGCTTATTATGGTAGCAGGTCCTCACATTCCATCCTACCTGTGATGTGGCAGAATTGCTCCATGAAGCATGGCCAACTCTCCCAAGGCTGGCAAATGCCATCTCAGCTTATTTTCCTGAAGAGATACAAAAACAATTCTCTAACAGAAGATTGCAAAACTCTTTTTAATACATTGGCACATTCTGACTCCTACATTATCTGTTTATTTTCTAAGACAAAATCAATCCTGCACAAACCACAGCACCAAAACACTACAAGCCTCACCACATGGACACCTTTATCACCAGTTATTAAAGACAAAGACTGAATTGAGATAAAGAGTAAAATCAGTTGGAGATAGGATAAATTTGGAGGTCCTACATGTCTTCTACACAAATAAAAGAATGCTTTTGCTGGGATAAAATTGAAAACCACAGGCCACTGGTCAAGTCAAACTTTGAATAATAATTATAAACCAACCCTGCAAATATTGTTGTGCAGCACAAGGTCAAGATAAATAGAGAAGCATTTATGTTGCAAAGAGAACAATAAAAGAATGGAGAAGAAGGAGGAGAAGAAGAAGAAGAAGAAGAAGAAGAAGAAGAAGAAGAAGAAGAAGAAGAGGAAGAAGAAGAAGACACCACCTAGCAACCATACAACCCTTCTCTCCCCCCCCCCCCTATCCTTACCATGAGGCCATGGCGTAGTCTGTGCAGCCACAGGTCTGGGTCTGAGGACAACGACAACACTGGCAGTGCAAGCGGGAGTCTATGGAGGCGGTGGTCCTGCATCCATGCCCTCAGCTTCATGGCAGGGCTGTCAGCCCCTTCTGTCAAGAGGTCTTGCAGTTGCAACCCAAGTCTTTTGATATCAGCAACTTTATCTTGGTACTGCATTAGACACACAAGCACATGATGAGGGAATAGTAAAAAAGAATGAGAAGGACTTAAGTGCTACACTACAGAATGATCAACACTGTTGCAGCAGCAAGCAGGAATCAAACACACACTTTGGCTTGTGGGTGAACACTTCACAGTGCCAGCTGAAGAGCTATTATGAGCTATTATTTGAGGATAACTTCATTATGAGGGTAAAGGTGCATTAACCAGTAAAAGAAAATGATGAAGGGATAAAACTATAGAAAGAAATAAAAATAAAAGAATTTTGGAGGGATTTGAGAATGGGGCCTACCATGGCACTCACTGCCTGGATGGCAAGCCTGCCCACTGGGCCATCTGGGAATTAGGTCACTTTTGTGTATGCCCACCCTCATTTGAAATCAAGCCGACCGTTTGCTGCCTTGTTACCAAAGGCCGCATTTGACCTTATCGTCAAATGGTAGAAAGAATGGCAGAGGGGGCTGCCAAGAAGAGGAGAACTTGTCCACAAAAGAGTGGGAACAAAACTCCCGGGCTTCGACGGAGGTGGAAGGAAACTTTGGGCTATGACAAATAGACTGTGCAGTCACCAAACACAAGACGCCTCTCTGTCCACACTCCAAATGTCGAAGACAAAGACACCTCTCTGTCCTCACTGTCAAAAGGGAGTTCAGACAACCGACCACTTGGTTTTAGATTGCGAGGGGATGAGGCTTGAGGGCGGTTATGAAATGATCCACAGTTTCACTCAGTCCTATAAAGACTGGGTGTACACACATAGGATTCAGGTGTGACGAGAGACCGGGAATAACGGACCCCGATCAGTCTCTCAAGTCAAACGATGTAGGTATGGCCTCAAGAGCAGGTATCAATGGGCACCATGGCAAGCCCCTGGTTTGAATCCCATTGAGGATGACCTCAGGCAATGGGAGCCATTGCAAATTATCCTTACCTTGAGGTTAAGGTGTAGGCTGTGCAGCCACTGTTCTGGGTCAGAGGACAACAAAAATGGTGTTGGTGAGAGGTTGTTGTGAGGGTAGTGTTGCATCCATGCCCAAAGCTTCATGGCATTGGGCTATTGGGGTGGGGGAGGGGAGGGGGACAGAAAAGCATGAATAAAAGAATCTTTATAACTTCTATTTGTTCATACATCAAAGACTCATTGTCATTGCTCAGTTTTCCAATCTATCTGTATACATTTGCAAATGAAAGTTATCTTACCTCAATGACATTCCAAATTTGAGTAACACCTGTTCAGTTTTTGACCTGGTTTCTTCTGAGGCCAAAACAGCTGTGCATTCTCTCCTGAAGATCTCCTTGCCAGTATTCTGGTCAGCGGAGCAAAATTAGGCTGTACGCAGTAGCAGTACTCGTGGATGTTTTTTACAAGTTTCAGTATATACTCATTTCTCGTCATGCTAAGACCATTTGGATATTTTGGGGTGTATGATAAATGCAAAGCTACTGAGGGTAGGCCAAAGCCTAAGATAGAGATTATTATGATTTTAAATAGGGAGAGCATCAGCTTACTGAGATGGGGTCGTGGAGGTTGTGTAGCAGAGAGGGCGGGTAGTCTCCAGGCAAAGGAATGTACTTGATTCTCTTCCTGAGCTGCCCTTCCTTCTGGTCCAGACTTTTCACCCGCTGCAGCAGACGTGACTGAAGTCTCTTGACTTTTTTCATCTTCTTTTTAGACTGAGAAGAAAAAAAAGCGTGCATACATATATAAAAATCTTTAAGTACTGCCATTGAATAGAAGTAAGTAGTCTTACTCACTGCTGTTTGGATTGTTTATTCTTGATTGCTTGTCACAAAGCAGAAAAATAACGAAAAGTTTAATAGTGAATGGGACTGTGACAGTCCTATTATGATTTTTGCTAGGCTAGTCTTGTAAGTGATTTTAGTGGATGGCTAATTTGTGGGTTGATAAGATTCGATTGTGATATAGACTTTGTTTTAGTTTGGTTAGCCATTTTTTTAGGACCATGCTTTCTTTGTCTTGGGTAAGCATGTGGTTTGATCTACTTTTTGAGAATATTTGTTTGGTTTATGTTATTGCGATAGTTATTTTGGTAGCTGGTTTATTTAGTTGTTTTGTTAGCTTGTTGGTCTAGCTGTTGTGTTTTTTGTCATCCTTTATTGTGAATGACTACACTTAGGGTTTTATATGATTGCCTTTGTCAAGGCGATTCGTAAACTGTCAGTAGTTTCGGTTGTGCTAGATTGTTATCTTTAAGTTAAGACGAAGGGATTTTGTTGTCATTCGCTTCTGTTTTGCATTGAGAGAGTTACTATCATGATGTATTTTAGCAGACATGGTTAAGTTGTTTTGGCATTTTGCTTATTATTGTGGACTTAACGCAATGCGTGTCCGGGGCTGCGTGCCTGACCGCAGTTGCAGGGTTTGTTGTTTAAGTTGTCACACACTTGGTTGGGGAGCCCAGTGTGTGGTTGACTCAATGTGTTGCCAGGTTAGCTGATAAGTGTGTTGCGATTTTGCATCATATTGCCAAATCGGGGATTTTAAGTATGTAAATCGCTGCATGCTTATCAGTTGGCTTATGGGCAAAGTGTTTACCTATGACGTCACATGTTGTCACGTTAATTGCTAAACCAGGAATTAAATAATCGTGGGCTTCATGTGTGTCCGGGGTTTTGTTGAGTCGTTAGTTGTGCCATTTCATATTATGCCATTGTGTTATTGCTATTGTTTGTTTACTATGTAAACAAATTGAGTATTGGTTAAGATTACTTTAATGATATAGTTGCATTTTATGATGTAATTAATGTCAGGAGTTTATTGGGTTGTTAATTAGTGTGATTGATTGCGCTAATTGTTTTGGGGGGTTTTTCATTTCTTTTTCAGGGTCCACTTCTTTTCTTTCCTTTCCTTTTCTTACTTCCTTCTTTTCTCCCCTTTCCTTTTTCTTCCTTTCTGTCCTTCTTTCTTGCTTTTTCATTTATTCTTTTTCTTTATGTTGTTTTTCCTCCATCCTCAGTTTAGAATTTTAAAGTAAAATTCTTGAATTGATTTTTTAGTTACATTGGAATATCTTATTCCATCCTTGCATCAGTGATCCATCTTATTTCATCCTTCAATCCAAGATTTTATTATCCGTTCACTAGTCGTTAATCCATCCTGCAATATTGGAATAATTTATCCATCCATTTCTTTACCACAGTAGCAACCTAGTTGAAGTTATATGTTATTTGTCGCAGACTCATTTTGCATTATCAGCTATGTTTTATGGTGAATAAACCCTTGAGCTAATTTTTGGTCTTTAATATCTGCGTCCTATGTTGACTGTTGTCGTCATTGTAGGATTGTCATGTTGTTGTCCTGCATGTGCGTGTAGTTGCAGTTGGTGTGAACGTTGTCTTGTTCTTGTCATAGACATCTCATGGCTTCTGTGGATCTTAAGTGCACTCGGTGATACAGGGCGATGGGAATCCTATTGTTATTGTATTATGGTCTATACGTACCGTCACAGCAGGACGTACGTTGTTATCGTTATGTAAGCATGTGTTCTGTGGTCTTTTATGTTGTTTATGTGCCCTCTTCGTTTTAAAATAATGAATCCAGGGTGATAATGATGTGGGACTTGTCATCGTCTCATGTAGATTCGTTCGGGATGACTACATAATTGGGGGTCTTCATGATTCATACGGGGAGGGCTACAGACATTTTCACAAAAAAGCAACATAGTATTTTTTAACATTATTTTTAACTTGCGTTTAACAAATCTCGATTGTTGACGTAGGCACGTACTTCAGTTTTAAAGTTTTTGTCAATTCAAGAAACCTTTCATTACCTTTGAGTATATGATTATAATTAAGCGGCTGACAAGGAGAAGAAAAATATTTATTTTGTTTTGATGTGTCCACTCAGGCCATTTTGCCAAAATCCGCCACTGATGAATAAACAATTTAAAAGCATTTTGTTGTCTGCTTCCTCTTAGGATGTTTATGAGCCTTGGACAGGTTGCAAGGCTATAATTTCTCCACTTACTGTTCAGAAAAGTGAACCAGCCTCACTGGAAAGAGGAAAAGAAGACCTATCACAATCATGTGCAAACACTAGAAAAATATCAAAGGCTGCTTTAAAGAGATTGGAACTAACAAAACAATTGATCACATCTGTGGGATTACGTAACTTTTCGCCTCTTCTTCAGTTTTGTATAGCGGCAAGAAGAGGACGGGGGATTTTACTTTTGTTAATTTTCATTAACTTTTACTTAGAGGCCATGGCTGTATCTCCCCAATCTGGCGTTTTTCACGTGAAACAAACAGATAATTGCACCACATTTCCACAATTTTATGTGTGAAATTATATTAAGTAGTTTGTTTCAAGAAAATAAGTGAATACCGCTAATAAGTGGTGAATGCCTCGTTTTGATCTCACAAACACGCAAGTACAAAGAACAATTAAATCAATTAAAGCGTAAAGACTCTGAGTACTCAAACAACAATATGTTTATATACATATAGAAAATAAATAGAATTTGTTGGCATAGATTATCATAACATCATTGAGACACAGTGATTCCCCCAAAGGTGCAATAATTTTGACATCTCCTGTGGTTGGCAACTTAGCTGTTCTTAACGCGGGGCCGTCGATGAGGTCTGTTTTTGTTGTGACTGGCTGTGGGTGGTAGATCAAAGGAAGTGGTGCAGGTAGGTCAGTCTTACTGGAGTGCGGCATTCATCAAAGACCTTTGCGGGACAGGTTGGTTGTTCAGCCACGGGTAGCTGAGTGATATCCCTTTCAGTCCAGAGGCGCAGTGTGTCAATAACAGTGTGTTATGTCACTGATTGACTGTTCGTTCACAACTGTCACTTGAGGGGATTGTTTGTTCACGTAGCGTTTTGAGGAGGAGGGGCTTAGGTCAGCCTGCTATGTTGGAATAGGGGGGGAGGGTGTTGTTCAAGGCCCAAGCCTGACAAGTTTCTCTCGCTGGGAGATTTTGTAATCGTAGGTAGGTGCAGTTGTAGTCTGCGGTTGAGGAATGTTCTAGTGGTAGCGTACTGCTATGTATCTTCCTTGACTGGAGGTTTCAATTTTGGATTGGGAGGAATGAAGTGAAAGGCGTGACGGAAATGAAAGACGCTGAGGAAAGGTGATGCCAATAACGGGTGATTATGGTGGTCACTGTTGAACTATCCTGGTCGAGATTCCTTTTTATGGCATCTCAGCTCTCAGTCCAAATAATTTATAAATGAACAAAGATATCTATAATAATTAATACAGTGGAATTTAACGACAGATATTGACACAATGTCTTTCCCTTTCCTAAGCGATAATAAAGGCATGTATTTTTATAGACAGTGTAAGCCTGGTTTCAAAGCATCCAGCATGAGCCATGGGCGGGCCAGTCTTTGAGACTGCTAGTCTTTGTTTCAGTCCAGTGATATATAATAATAATATTATTTCAATTTTCTACATTCAGGTAATCATACATTAATTTGTATGATTATAATTAGCATTTCCATTGTGTACAAATATTAATGATAATAATAATAATACATCGCAAGCATAACCAAAGTCATATAATAAACATGCATACAAGGTAACAATAATATTAAAATAAATTCAAAGTAGATCAACAACTTACCACTCTTAACTGTGAAGATTTTACACACAGTAATAATAATCCACAAAATTATCTCTGATTGTTAGCATGCCATTAGAGTGAGTTCACTTGATGTGATGGAGACTAATTTGTTAGGAGTCTGCATCTGTTTATATAGAGGGTATTTGGGTGTAAATTCACCTTATTGGTGGGATGACATGGACCTATCATTTTTACTTCAGATCTAATTTTAATTGGATTGGAATTTTTCAGGAAACTTAATCATCCATTTCATTGGTCTAAGGAGTTTGTGCTTGAAATTGAATGCACAGTCCAGAGGCTTGATGTAATCTTGCCTGTAGGTCTGAATACCTGGTGGCTACTGCTGCGCTGGCCTATTGTTCTAGCTATGCACAGTGAGGAATTTCATTTTGACACCCCTGATGACACATGGCGATTTCTACTGGCATGGTTTCGGGTGGTGGTCCTCTGACATATAATGCATACAATGGCTTTTGTTTTATGGGGCACTTGGCGATTCCATAGTTTTGTCCTTGCAAGGCAATGAGTTTCCCTGATTGTCTGAAGCGATGAGGTAATATGGCCCAGGTGTTTGGTCTTTAAACAAAATGTACGTGTAGTTACATAATAGAGACTGAGCTGGTCAATTGGCATATCATTACAACACCCTTCTTGAGGAGCAGCAGATGTTTGTTTGCCTGAATGTTTGGACAGCCACATTCAACAAAAGTGAATAATATTTGCCTATATATTGTCAAAAAACCTGATTTACCCTAGGTAATGATAAGTCTTTGATGCAGTGCCCATGGATGGAACTTTTTCAATTGCCTCCTTGAAAAATATCCCTGCTAAATCATAGAAAAAGGCAAATTTTCAATCTATGATATGGAGATGACACATTGACAACTTCAAAAACACTGGTTGGAAGTACCAAAAGTGGCAAACTAGAAGTTAACCTGTGACCACGATATATTCCCCATGAAATTACTGGTAATTCTTTCAGAGGAAGATGTCATAATAAAAGACAGTGATGAAGGTAATGTGGCTAGTAAGGACATTGACTGGTTGTTAGAGTCAGATGAGAACAGCAACAGTGACTCAGAGTATTCAAAATGATAAAACTGGAACTTCTTTCAATGTCTGGCATCAAAACTTAGTTTTCTGCTTGAGTATATTTTGCTGTAGTTAAAATCAGACTAGTAAATCTTTGTTGACTTATCTATTTTGATTTTCTGTAAAGATAAATTATAGCCATTTGTTGTTGTTTGAATTGCTCATTTTGATTTTTTTATGCAAAGAGTTATCTCCATTTTTAAGATGTCAGTTGATACATAGTCTTCACAATGTATGCTGAAATATTAGTTTAGCAGCAATACACATTTGCAAACATAGAATGATACCTTTTCTCTTTATAGAAGACATTTTATGTCCCCTTAGAAACATTTCTTCAAGTATACTTATGATTTTATAAAGTTGTTTTGACTTTGGCACATGACATTTGAAGGGCAATAACTCAGTTATGGCAACCCTTGGCTTTTGGCAAACAACTTGCAGTAATAAAACATAGAATTACTGTTTTAAACAAAAATATCTCAGATTCACTGTGTCTGTCCTTGTCACAAGCAAATAGAAAAACATAGAAAAACCATTGATGTATGCAATTAGGGATAACAAGCACAATGATTTGGCACAAAAATGATATAGCCGCCAATGGTGCAGAACTCCAGAAAAATGAAATGAAATCTAGGTTGACATCTGTTGTGTTCAACAAGACATAGAAACCCTTATTTACTGACCAATAAGCTAGGATTGGGGGCATTGAAAATCTAGGAATCCCTTTTTCTGACATCCTCTTTAAAATCCAGGTTTTGTTACCTATTACCCATACAATTTTTTTCTCCAACGATTAGATTATGACAGATCATTTGAACAACACTTTGTAGGCCTGCCTTTGACAGACGGCTAGCCCATATGTACTATTACCCTCACTCCCTGGAATCCCATGTCTCACCTTTTTCTTAACCATCTTAGTAAAGACATCTTGCATTTTTTCCAGCTGATTATGAAGCAGGGCCGATTCTGAAATAATCGGATTTCCATTCCTCCTAAGGCTTTTCATTGCTTTCTGTCTCAACAAGTATCTGGAAATAGACAAGGGCAGACAACAAAACCAAATGAATCCCACTCGTTTGCATGACACTGTGCATGAACTGTACTGCCTGTCATGATAGATTGTTCCATTTTACTTCTGTCTTCAAGTACACCTATCACCCCCTATGCTAGTAGTATTCTAGCCCATAAGATCATCCGTAACTATACCCCTTTCAACCTATCACCTCGCTTTCTTTAAACACAGTTTAAATTCTATTGGCTATTTTTTGCAAAGTCTCTCTTTCTTACCTCTTGTCACCACTTGCTTTGCGCTAACGTTGGTCAGTCCACACACCTCCACTGAGCCGGCACGAGCTCTACTCGCATTCTTGACTCTATAAATTGTTTTTCATTTCACTACTATCAAGGTATGTTTTCTTAGTTTGTGCATGGACTCTCCTTATAAACCTTTTATCATTTTATTCTACTCTCTCAAGCCTTATTTCTCTTCATGATCTTGACATATCCTTATATTACTATTTATCTAGTATTCACTGTCGATATTTTATATGCTATTTCACATGCGCTGCTCCTTCCCATTTGTATTATCCCTCCTTATCAAGGGCCAATTTTATCCGGACTGAAGTCACCCACGCTCATAATCTAAGAACTACCAGTGAGACGAGACATCTCTGCTGGATGATTCGCTGCCTCAGTCGACAGTCACCAGCAGTTCCAACAACTATAATAGGAGAGTGCCGGAACATCATCCTCCTCTTCATTCATTCATACATCATTTGGTTATATAAACGTTCTGTCTAGTTCAAATTGGTGTTTGAATTTTAATTTCTTAGCATTGTTTTGATTCTCGTATTTATTTTAGTTCCACTGTGTTGTTCTGTTGTGTTGAGTCTTGTCTTTGATACGGTTTTGATGTGGCGTTCTGTTTATGCATTGTTTTTTTTTGCTTACGTCACATTTCTACCGTGACAGCCTCAATGCTTCACTTCCATTTCTAAATACATGATCTTTCTTTAAAAAAAGTCATCGCATGTCACAATATTTATCGCAGATGACTGTCATATTGACCAGTTTATACTCACCCATTAAAACATGCTTTGCCAACAAAATGACATTGCCTTTCTTTAAGGGGAGGCATGAATGTCAAAAACATTTTCTACCATTTTTTCAACATGCTTTGCTGCTTTCAGAAAGATGAATAATATATTGATTAGTACAATTGAGAAAACACAATTAATTTAAAATAATAAACACTCCTTATTGATTTGTCAGGTTGAGAGTAAAAATTAAACCTATTTCTAGACATCTATTATATTTCAGGCTTAGATTTTTCTATTCTGCCATGATTACAGGTGCTTTTGAATGAAAAGAAAATACTTAAAAAAAAAAAACTTTTCATCTTGGTGGATATCAAAGCCTCCCCTTTAATTATACAGACAGATGAGGGTTGAAATTAAAAAATCAAGTAATCGTATATCATGTTAAAAGCACTTCAACATGAGCCATGTAAGTACCTCTCTCTACCTATACTCACAAAGACCTGCAATTGTGTAAATAGCAGCCAAAACTTGATTATGAAGAACTAAAAAAAGGGGAAAAAGGAATTCAAAATCCAAGCACATAAGTCTTTGATTTGCTCCATCTTGGAATGCGGAAGCATTGTGTGGGATCCCCATCACCAAAAACATTGACCAATTAGAACAAGTAGACAGACACACTGAGAGGTTTAACTCCAACGATTCAAATCCCAAAAACATTTGATGTTTCAGGACCCAATTAAGAAACACTACAAAGCACAGAACAAATCACTAAGTCCAGAACAATTGGGTAGCTGTACCAGTAGGATAATTTGTTCAAATTTCATAACAAGGGAACAGAAGCACTTGCACTTTACTTAAAAAGCAGGATTTGGGCAATTTAACAACCAGCAGACACAGACAATAGGTTTTTGTTTTTTTTTGTTTCCCCCATTGATCATTCAAGAAAAGATTTCATACCCACATCCATTTTTTATCTGCCCAGAAAATGAAAAATTGAAAATAAATTTGAATCCCAGCGACCTTATATGTGTTAAAATCCTGTGAATTAAAAGTGCTCTCAAATTAGCTCCATAATTTTTACTATGGATGGGAACTTGTTCAGAGTCATCTCTCCATAACCAGTTGTAAAGCTAAAATAAAGTAAATACAGGCATTGGAATTCACAGTAATCAGGCATTTATCATATAGGTGGGAGGTATGTGATAATAAGTTATACCTTCAAAAATATTATTTCATTCGTAAAAGTATCAGTAATAGTCACAATCTGCATCTAAATATAAATATGGTAGTTTGAAAAAATACCTGTGAGCGTGTAGTACTCTGCGAATATTTTCCAAGAGTTCAGCATAAATCGGACTATTCGGGTCCATCTGAAAAAACAAACATCACAAGTCAGGTGATGATGAAAAATATGAGGTTTTTATTTTGTTGTTACAGATGTCAAAAACAGCTAAAAGGAAATCTTAATGATTTCCAAAGTCTGCTGAGTAAAATGATATACTTTTTTAGACTTAGTATATCAACTGTGAAACCAGATGTATTCAGAGACACTCAGCAAATGTAACCTTTGAGAGTAGAAAAATAGAGAGTGTTTTTTTGTTTTTTATTATGCCCTGATTTATGGCTCTGGTTTTCAGTCAAGGCTCAGGTATTTCTTGGCATTTTGTGTCTTACCACTTTAATGGGTACACATCTTCTGGTTAATTTGCTATGACGTCACTTTTTTGAACATCTGTAAAGTTAGTGGCGCACCATCCAAAGACAGGGTAGTTTGTTTTATTATGACCCAACCTTAAATTAGAATAACTTTAAAGCAAGAACAGGTAGCTGAAAAATGATTTTTGCAAGGTACCAGGAATTGATTGGCATTTTGTAAGGCATTAATAACAATATCTTAAAAATACAGAAGTAATGGTGGGGAGCAGACACCTTGAATCAAAGATTGTGAAAATAGTAATTGTATGAATACAGTGTCGAGAGGAGAACAAGACAA